>SJYX01013768.1:0-18948 GCA_006410675.1 Oreotragus oreotragus | reverse complement strand
AGCCTGTATATTGTCACCCTGCTTATTTAACTTATATGCAGAGCACATCATGAGAAACGCTTGGCTGGATGAAGCACAACCTGGAATCAAGATTGCCAGGAGAAATACCAATAACCTCAGATGTGCAGATGACACCACCCTTATGGCAGAAAGTGAAGAGGAACTAAAGAGCCTCTTGATGAAAGTGAAAGAGGAGAGTGAAAAAGTTGGCTTAAAGCACAACATTCAGAAAACTAAGATCATGGCATCCAGTCCCATCACTTCATTATTAAATTCCTATAATTACTGACTAATGGGATCAAATGCCTATTTGTCTGAAACATTTTCACAAACTTTTGGAAAAAAGATCAACAGAGCATCTCCATGATCATTTCCTGTTTGTCCCTGACTTTTGTATTGTACTTGCCTTTAATCCCAGCAACTACCAAAAAGCTAAATCTTGCAAAACTATGACATCAAAAAAGAGATTATGTGATCTAGGGTTGCAACTGTGAGCAGCCTCTATCAAGTGATGTATACAGTGTCTGACAGGCTGTGTGGATTTTTAAAAAGTTGGAATATCTGGTGACACTCATGTGAACTTACTGAAGTGCTTTGAACCACCTGGGCATATGATTTGGGAACTATGACCTTAAAAACATTTTTATCATGAAAACTCAAGCTCTTTTATTATCATAAATGAGGATTTTGTGTCCTATCACCATCATGGAGCAGGGCCCTATGGGGCCCTCCCGGGACAGACACCCTCATGTCCTCTGTTTGCTTCTTATCAGTTGAAAACTTTAGCCAAAGAATAAAGTGAATAAAAGAAGTAAAAGCATGAAAAAACTAAAGAGAAACAGTAAAATAATAATGGTTTAGTCATTAAACAAAGTAGAGACCTTCATTTCCTCCTCAGACACTATAGGTGATACCGAGTCATATCCTTAGAGCTGTTTTGCAGATACTGAAACCCCCAGTAAGTGGAAGAAGTTAACAACGTAATGACCAGCCATAAGTGGCTCCATCTTATGCACTTCCAAGAATGGCCTCAAGGAAACAGAAACAAATGGAACCTGGAATTAAAGATGAATTGGACAAAAGCAATCGGGATGACACTGATCAGATAACCATGACTGAGTCTGAGATGACTGTCAGAGCTGTCTGTACGGTTCTGGACATAGCCCCAGCCCCGCATTCACCCCTGAAGCTCCCCTTTAAAAGCCCCTGCCCCCAAATGGCAAGGGAGAGTTGGTTCTTTGGAGCATAAGTCCACCCTCTCCCCAGGGTTGCTGGCTTCCTCAAGAAAGCTATCTTTCCTCTTACTCTACACTGTCTCTCAGTATTGAATTCTTGAGCTAAGAGCCAAGCCTGAGTTCCATGGCGCTATGAGCAGAGTGTCACAGTGGAAAGCTATGCCAAGTTTTTTACTCAAAGGAAAGTGACTAGTGAAATCCTTTCTTCTCCGAATAACACACAGCACAATAACACACATTTGGATGGTTGACTTCTTAACCTGTCTCTGCTCTCAAAATAGCCATAGGGAAAGTGTGGTAAAGGAGGCTCTCCACCAAGAGCAGATTAACGGTTCTATTTTGCTGTGGATGTGGGATAGGACATGAAGGGGAGAACGAGGCCGGATGGAAATTGCAAGTATTAGAAAAAGGGAGAGGGAGATGGAGAGAGACTCTCACCTCCATCCTTCTCCCATACCCATCCTCCCAAATCTAGCCAGCATGCAACAACTGAACAGGTGATTCCTTATGGCTCTGACGGTGTTCACTTGATCTATAATCATCTCTATCAATACTTACATCAGGGCAAGCAGGCATCACAAATTGGTGCCAACCAAATAAGTACTTAGATTCGTCTAAAATTTTCCATCTATTCAAAAATTCAGCCATCTTCTCAGGCTCATACTAGCGATTTCATTAAGTCACATTTTACAGAATTGAATATTCTGGATCCACTCTTCCAGTTTTGCTAGTTGGAGGGTTCACTTTATCATTAATAGAAATCTACTAGAAGTCAGTTCTGTGTTAGCACACACTAGGTATTCCAGGAATGATACAGACAATTAACTCTTTCATAATTCATAGAAGAGAATATCCTCAAAGGATTTTCACAAGTAGATAAGCACCTAACTTTATTCAGCCCAAGTCTTAGCCACAAGCCAGATGTTGGTCTCCGACTCCAGCATGATCCAGAGACGAGGCATCCACAATTCGGCCATGAGGGCTGGACATTGGCGAACTAAGAAAGCCTGGTGGAACCACCCAGTCATGCCAGAAGGAAGGTCTCCACGAAGAACAGGAAGCATACTCTCCTTCTATAAAATACAACTGAACCTGTTTGGGGTACTTGTAGAGAGTGTTGTGGATTTTCGAAATTTCTTCTATAACCAATCATTTTATTGAATTTATAATAGTCCTAGCAGTACTCTGGTAACCACATTATTGTTCAATGTGTGTCCCTGCTTGTAACACTTATACTTCTTTTCTCTTTTTTCTAGTTGAATTGGCTAGAACATTCAGAATAATTTTAGATGATATTACTGACAGTAAACAAATCCAGAGTACTCCTGACTTTCAAAGGAATTCCTTCTAGAATTGTATTATTAAATATATTTCTGGTCACATGTGCCAATTTAAAAATTATGCAGTGGATACTGATGTACTTTATATTTTCTCTTCATGTACTGTTACATAAAGGCAGGATTTTAGTCAGCATGGCTATATCTAAAACAGGTTAATTTTTCACTAAAGCACATTCCATTCTATTTTTTAAAAGTGTACTACAACAGGAAACACATTTCATTAACAGTATTTTGTTGTCTTTATTCAAACAAAGCAATAGTAATATGTGGCCTTCATCAATATTTGTTGATGTATTTATTCCTTTTTGTTTTTCTAAGAGTTAGCATTGGAATTCATGACCTAGTGCTGTCTAGTTACAGCCAAAAAGTCTAACGAACCACTGAAGTGAAGTCGCTCAGTCGTGCCCAACTCTTTGCGACCCCATGGATAGCAGCCTGCACCAAGCTCCTCCGTCCATGGGATTTTCAGGGCAAGAGTACTGGAGTGGGTTGCCATTTCCTNAATTCATGACCTAGTGCTGTCTAGTTACAGCCAAAAAGTCTAACGAACCACTGAAGTGAAGTCGCTCAGTCGTGCCCAACTCTTTGCGACCCCATGGATAGCAGCCTGCACCAAGCTCCTCCGTCCATGGGATTTTCAGGGCAAGAGTACTGGAGTGGGTTGCCATTTCCTTCTCCAGGGAATCTTCCCAACCCAGGGAATGAACCCAGGTCTCTCGCATAGACAGATGCTTTAACGTCTGAGCCACCAGGGAAGTCCTGAATGCTGAAACTGTTATATAAAAGAGCAAATTTTAAAAGTCAATAATCAGCAATGTTTTTGCTGATAAAGAGTATTAGACTATCTAACATTTTTATCTGTTGAAATCAAAGCAAGTAGCAAACAGGTCAAAACACAGACATCAGAGCTTTGATAACCTACCAGATGGCGGGTGGATTACAAAGTATAAACTCGTTTAATTTCGTTACTTGTCAGCTGTGCTGGTAACATGATGGGTGGCAGAAATTGTTTAAAGGAGGTGACGAAGTGTCCCGTTTATTTAAATGATATAGCCTTTATTAGGGCCAGTTTGTCACAGATAAATTAAAGCAAATGGTGGAAACAGTTTAAAGTCATTGTTAAACAGGTAGCAGATTGCCAGGGCTCATGAAAAATAAAGCAGCTCTGAAAAGATCAATGGGTCCAAAAGATTTAGATCTTTTAATAATCACTGCTGCACATACAAAAGTTACAGCTGCGAGTTAAGGGTGTGTGTAAACCACATCGCAATAACATTTCTAAAAGGTTATTAAAACACTGAAATGCACCGTGATGATCCAGCTTGACTGACTTACTGAAGGCTGATTTTCCAGATGCAGAAGGAAAGTGTGAACTAACCGAGTATCTGTCACCTTAAAAATGTCATAATATTACCAAACATTCCTATCAATCTGGATTCCACAAAACCATTGCTTTTAGAGTAAAGATAAATAGTGATAGATTCAAGATAAAAGCTGATTGCATTTACTTAATTTCCTAATACTTAATGGACTAGGAGGGTGAGGGGAATTGCTTCTATATTTTTATAAAGCTGTTTGAACTTTTACCCAAGAAGAATATTGATTCTGTCTGGCCCTATCATTTGGAGTTAGTTTTATAAACGTGATATTCTTGTCCACTTTTAAATTGTAGTATAGTAATAAAAGGAAAATGGAAGCAACTTAGAAAATTATGAAGTTTGGGTATGGGAAAGACAGAAGGACCCTATATAGTGATCTAACTATAAACTTTTAAAAGGGAGAAACTAAGTTATCCAAATGAAACTAAATTCTTTCCATTTTACTTAGCTTTTTAGTAATTAGGACAGAGTTTGCGGTCGAGAGAGTGAACGGTTAAGACAACTAACATGTCAGAGGACCTGTTCCCAGTGAAGGAGGAAACTTCCACTTGTAAGAAACACGTGCAAGAGAGTTTCAGGGTTCCGCTCATCTGAAAGCGTGCTATGCTAAGCTTGGTCTCTCAACATTATCACGACATGAGCCCGCTTTCCAAGAGAGGGGTGCAGGGGCCAGTGCTAGCCCCCCAGTGAAAGCGGATCTCAAACAGAAAGCAATCTGTACTGTTTTATCCTGTGATCCAGCTTAACCTTGACTTAAGATTTATCATCTCTGGAAATTCTGTATCCTTGGCCTGATACTCTAGCTGCTTCCTGCAGTAGAGCCTGCAAGCGACCTAACTCAGTAATCGTAGTTTCTGACTACTCTTCCCTTAAAATCCTACTTCTATTTGATAACTTTGTTCTGGTAATGAGTCCAAGGCAAGTTTATTTTTTTTCCAGCGCTCCTGTTCCTGCCTCATTACTAAGCTTCCTGAACCTTCCAGTCTTCTAAACAGCAGTGTCCTTGAGGGTTAGTATAGCTCTCCTCCAGGTCTGAAGAGAAGGACGTTCCTGGAGAAGAAAACGCTCTCTGCTACAGTCCTACCCAACAGCTGTCCAGGTAAATTGGGCTCTTTCCTGCCTCCATAGTCTCACCTGGCGCTGGTCTGTGCAGGTCCAGAGGAGATGCATAAGATACTGATGAACGGGGAGAGGCCTCAGTGCGCTCACTGCCTGGACCAAGCCTGACCCCCGGTCAGACTAGGATCTGACATGCAGCATGGTGCGGGCAAGCAAATGCGAAGAGGCTGGTGACACTGAGCCGTCTGGCTAAGGGGGTCACCGCGGGCCGTCTCCAGCCCTCCGCCTCCGAACATCACCATCTGGCTTCCCCATGTGTCCGTCCTATCACCTCCCTCGCGGATTTTTCCTCCCAGCCTGGATGCTTCTCACATCTCGGTCCGCCTGCTCCACGCTCGGCTTCGGCGCTTTTCCCTCCAACTCTCCATCCTGGCGCCCCAGGACTGCTTCCGGCCCTCAGGACCGTCACTCGGCGGGCAAAGAGAAGGCCCCGAGATAAACACGGTAGTTCCGGCCAATGCATTAATTGAGCACCATTTTGGGGATACACGGGGCTGCTGCTAAGTCACTTCAGTCGTGTCCGACTCTGTGCGACCCCATAGAAGGCAGAGCCTGGTCCCCGGGACCAGGGATTCCCGGGGATTCCACCAGGCTGCCCCGTCCCCGGGATTCACAGGCAAGAACGCTGGAGTGGGTTGCCATTTCCTTCTCCAATGCACGAAAGGGAAAGGGAAAGTGAAGTCGCTCAGTCGTGCCCGACTCTTCCCGACCCCATGGACTGCAGCCCACCTGGCCCCTCCATCCATGGGATTTTCCAGGCCAGAGCACTGGAGTGGGGTGCCATCGCCTTCTCCGATACAGAGGGGCAGACAGTGCTTAAGAGACAACCCTATTTAAATCAGCATTTACTCCCCAGATCACCACTGACGCGCCCGCGCGCTGTTCCGCGAGCTTGCAACAGGCTGACTCACACACACGTGAGGGGCTAGGAGGCTGGGGGAGCACCGTAGCCGCGGGGCAGCCTCTTTTAATAAAACTGTTCTAATTCACTGAAATGCACAAGGCTTATCTCTTCTCTCTGAAAACTCCATGTCTCCTTGGTGGTTTTCAGATTGAACGCAACTAAGCTTTGTGGATCACGTTTCGTCTTTCCTACCTAAGAATACCAACTCAAGGAAATGACTGGTAAAATCACGTTAGCTGATCGCAATCGGAAGACCTGTATTTTGTGGTTGGGCAGTGACTCTGGAGGTCAGGACCACGGGCTCTGCTGTCAGACAGACCAGCGCTCAGACGGCGTTGCTTTCCAGTTGCAGGGGAAGTGAAAAGGGAGGCGAGAGTGAGGAAGCTGCCTGCTAGTCGCTCAGCGCGCCTGACTCTCTGCGAGCCGGTTGACGGTACCCGCCAGGCTTCTCTGTCCATAGAATTTTCCAGGCAAGAAGACTGGAGCGGGCAGCCAGTCCCGTCTCCAGGGGAACTTCCAACCCAGGGATCGGACCTGGGTCTCTTGTGTTCCAGGCGGATTCTTTACCGTCTGAGCCCCCAGAGAAGCCCTCCAGTTACAGGGACTTGAGTAAATTTCACGTCAAAACCTCAGTGCCTTCATCTCTAAAATGGGAATAACAGTTTTTCTCAGCAAACGTGCTCTGAGAACAAATAGAACATTATTTACACAGTGTTGCCCTGGCAGCCCTTTTTTATTGCTATTATCATTATTGTCAGTGACAAGGAGCTGTATATCTTTAAAACAATCAATTCCTCTTAGTCAATGAAAATGAACATTTTCACCTGTAATGTTAATATACTCTCATGGTAGAAGCTGAGTCTGTTACCAAATAACACAAAAACTGGATAACCTTTATTTCTAAATTATTATAAAAGTTTCATATGTGAAATAAAAATCTAATATTAAGCCATAAACAGAGATGGCTTGAGGTTTAACAATTGCAAAATGCAACAAATATAAAACATGTAATAATGCTGCTTTTCTCTCTTACTGCACCAATGTGCCAGTATTTTTTTTTTCATTACAAATAATCCAAGAAAGAGAAACCATGGAATGTAAATGAAACACTGTGCAATGTTTCCTATAAGGGGAAAAAAATGGAAACCATAATGTTCTCCATTTAAAGCCTTGAGATTTCATAAAACAACATTACAAGATAGTGCCTCCTGGGATTACAGCATAAAATACAGATTCCTCGTATTTGCTGTTTGTATTTCACTGAATAATAATATCACTTTTAAAGAGATTTTTGCCACCAACAGTTCAGTTACAAAAATGTGTTTGCTCTTACACGATCACAAATAACATATGATATCTGGGTCGGAAATTTAGTTTTAACAAAAGTGAGCTTTCTGTGCCTTTCATCACTCAGAGATTTATTTAAATTTCGAATTAGAATTAAGCTTAGTGTTTCCAATGGATAGGAAAGACATGTTCCAAATAGGACAAAATGAACATTGAGAAACAAATGAACTTGCCGAAAGCAGCTAAAGGAAGGCAGTTGCTTGTCAGGATTCTTTATTTTCCTCCACCAGTCAGGCCACAATGATAAGATAAAATAATTCATAAAGTTATAAATATCACAGTGTTTTTGATGAAAGACTGAGAGTCAAAATTTAATCTCCCTTCTTCGCCTCAAGCTCAGAGTGCAGACAATTAAGGGACTCATTTCAGTGTGATGTGTTCAGGGCCCTGGAAACAGCCATCCGAGGTTCTTGCCCTGAGCTGAGTCAGGGGAGGTGAAGTCCTCAGCCCAGCAGGCTGGCGTAGGGCTCACAGCGTGTCCCCCGCGGAGGATGGGGATGGTCACGGCGTGTCCCCCACGGAGGATAGGGCTGCTCATGGCATGTCCCCTGCGGAGAATGGGTCTTACAGCGTGTCCCCCCGTGGAGGATGGGGCTGCTCATGGCATGTCCCCCCACGGAGGATGGGCTGGTCATAGCGCATCCCCCCACGGAGGATGGGGCTGCTCATGGTGTGTCCCCTGCGGAGAATGGGGCTCACGGCGTGTCCCCCGCGGAGGATGGTGATGGTCACGGCGTGTCCCCTGCGGAGGATAGGGCTGCTCATGGCATGTCCCCTGCGGAGAATGGGTCTTACAGGGTGTTCCCCCGTGGAGGATGGGGCTGCTCATGATGTGTCCCCCCGTGGAGGATGGGGCTGCTCACGGCATGTCTCCTGTGGAGGATGGGGCTTACAGCGTTTCCCCCCGTGGAGGATGGGGCTGCTCATGGTGTGTCCCCAAAGGAGAATGGGGCTCATGGCGTGTCCCCCTGTGGAGGATGGGGGTCACGGCGTGTCCCCCCGCAGAGGTTGGGGTTGGTCAAGGCATGTCCCCCCGCAGAGGATGGGGCTCATGGCGTGTCTCCCGTGGAGGACGGGGCTCACAGCATGTCCCCCAAAGAGGATGGGGCTCACAGCGTGTCCCCCCGCGGAGGATCAGGCTCACGGCGTGTCCCCTGCGGAGGATGGGCCTACGGCGTGTCCCCCCACAGAGGATGGGGCTGGCCCCTGATGGGCACTGAAAAAGGGAGCCTTGGGCCAGTGCGACTGCCGTGGACCGGGTCACCCTGGAAGGCAGCTTATCTGCCACTTCCTTCACTCTAGGACGAAGCAGAGGCTCTGACCCAGAAGGGGCGGACTGCTTACACAGGGCCTCAGCCCGGCAGAGTAGCAGCGTCGTCTGCCATTTTCAGTTCAGGCTTGCCGGTCCCTAGCGGGGCCTGCCCACGCGGGAAGGGCCTTAGTACCTAGCTATTAAGTGAATGTGTGAACAAAGACTTAAGTAAGGGATTACCCCTGTCATCAGTTTGGCCAGTTTCACATCACATTTCCAGAATACAAAAATTCACAAAACTTAAAGTTAGCTTTTTTTTTTTTCCTCCTCTTTTCGGTTTATAACAGGTATTTGGTCAAAAATCCTTTCAAAAAAGAAGTCAGTTTAATTATAAATACTAAGTAACTGTAGAAATGGTTCAAATGCAAAGAAACAAATGATGGCATTGCTGAAAAAGCTTCCTTGGAAGAAATTAAAATATAAATTAAAAGTTTATTTTGCATGTGAACTATAATGCCTTTTATTTGAATAGAACAATAAGATTTCTAAAGTAGGGCTGCACACACTGTATCATTACACTGTTATATCCAAATTGATGAATAATTCATTTCCTAGTGTTTTGGAAGTGAGTTGACTGCAGCTTCCAAACAGCGGGTAATAAATGAACACATGCTGCTGCTGCCGTTAAGTCACTTCAGTCATGTCTGACTCTGTGCGACCCCATAGACGGCAGCCCACCAGGCTCCCCCATCCCTGGGATTCTCCAGGCAAGAACACTGGAGTGGGGTGCCATTGCCTTCTCCAATGCATGGAAGTGAAAAGTGAAAGTGAAGTTGCTCAGTCGTGTCCGACTCTCAGCAACCTCATGGACTGCAGCCTACCAGGCTTCTCCATCCATGGGATTTTCCAGGCAAGAGTACTGGAGTGGGGTGCCATTGCCTTCTTTGAATGAAAAGATGACTTCTCCCCAAAAACATTACCCCAAATTCAGAAGTGGCATAGGAAGTCAAAGTAAGTGAAAGCAGCAGAAAGTAAGTCTTCCTTACACTGGGCTACAGGAGAGATGCAAATGGAAATAGTGAAAGAAAGGACAGCTTCAGGCTATAGTTCCACACTCTAGAAAGGTTATATTTCTGCAGTAAATTGACTTGGATAAAGAGAAGTAGAGAGCTCACCTTTGAAATTATTGTTGAATAACAAAAGTAATAGAAAATTTACTCATTCACTTACCTACCAAACACCAATCCATCTATCCATCCATCCATTCACCCAAACTTTTGCTCCTTCATTCAACTGCTCAGTTTTAAGCTGTGTGGATTTACTGATGAGAAACAGTGTCCCTGTCTTTCTTTAATTGTTAGAGAATCTTAGAGAGACAAACATTCCATAATGAATCAGCCAATTAAGTCTTAGATGAAAATTGCGACAATACTATAGCATAGAAACAGACAGCTGTGATGACTTATTTAGCAGGGGTTTCTGAAGCTCTTTGGGGGCAGCGAAGACTTTGTTGGAGACGTCAGTTCTGAAGGACACATACAAACCCATTATTTAATGGGAGAGCATCGCACACTGGAGGGGGAACAGTTTTGAAAGAGGAGGAATATTTGCAGGACCCTGAAATGAAAAGGCCCATTGCACTTATGAGAAATTCGAAGGAGATGAATGAGACTAAAGAAGGAGAGTGACAGTGAGGGGTCTCCCCCAGAGAGATGAGCTGGGGCACCAGGAGACCACCCTGGTCCCGGGGGCCAGGCTAGTGAAGACATGGAAGAATGAGGGTGAGAGTGAGGGTCTCCCCCAGAGAAGACATGGAAGAATGAGGGTGAGAGTGAGGGTCTCCCCCAGAGAGATGAGCTGGGGCACCAGGAGACCACCCTGGTCCCAGGGGCCAGGCTAGTGAAGACATGGAAGAATGAGGGTGAGAGTGAGGGTCTCCCCCAGAGAGATGAGCTGGGGCACCAGGAGACCACCCTGGTCCCAGGGGCCAGGCTAGTGAAGACATGGAAGAATGAGGGTGAGAGTGAGGGTCTCCCCCAGAGAGATGAGCTGGGGCACCAGGAGACCACCCTGGTCCCAGGGGCCAGGCTAGTGAAGACATGGAAGAATGAGGGTGAGAGTGAGGGTCTCCCCCAGAGAGATGAGCTGGGGCACCAGGAGACCACCCTGGTCCCAGGGGCCAGGCTAGTGAAGACATGGAAGAATGAGGGTGAGAGTGAGGGTCTCCCCCAGAGAGATGAGCTGGGGCACCAGGAGACCACCCTGGTCCCAGGGGCCAGGCTAGTGAAGACATGGAAGAATGAGGGTGAGAGTGAGGGTCTCCCCCAGAGAGATGAGCTGGGGCACCAGGAGACCACCCTGGTCCCAGGGGCCAGGCTAGTGAAGACATGGAAGAATGAGGGTGAGAGTGAGGGTCTCCCCCAGAGAGATGAGCTGGGGCACCAGGAGACCACCCTGGTCCCAGGGGCCAGGCTAGTGAAGACATGGAAGAATGAGGGTGAGAGTGAGGGTCTCCCCCAGAGAGATGAGCTGGGGCACCAGGAGACCACCCTGGTCCCAGGGGCCAGGCTAGTGAAGACATGGAAGAATGAGGGTGAGAGTGAGGGTCTCCCCCAGAGAGATGAGCTGGGGCACCAGGAGACCACCCTGGTCCCAGGGGCCAGGCTAGTGAAGACATGGAAGAATGAGGGTGAGAGTGAGGGTCTCCCCCAGAGAGATGAGCTGGGGCGCCAGGAGACCACCCTGGTCCCAGGGGCCAGGCTAGTGAAGACACGGAAGAATGAGGGTGAGACACGGTCAATGGACTGCCTTTCAAAGATCCTTCTCCAAGAAGATGCGTGATGGAGTACCAGCCGTTAAAAAGAATGAGACCATGCCATCTGCAGCTGTGTGGATGGACCCAGAGATGATCACATTAGAGGCGAATCAGACAAAGACAAATAGCATATGATATCACTTATATATAAATATAAATATTAGATATTTATAATATTTATAATCTAAAATATGACGAGTGAATTTGTCTCTAAAGGAGAAATAGGCTCACACAGAGAGCAGGCTGGTGGTTGCCAAGGGCGAGGGAGAAGCGGGGAGGCAAGAGCTGGGAGTCGGGGGTCAGCGGGTGCAAACTGTTCACATAGAGGCCCTACTGCAGAGCACAGGGCGCCCTATTCAATATCGTGTAATAAACCATAATGGCAAAGAATATGAAAACAAAGGCTTAGTAGAAAACAAACAAATAGGAACAACCCCCAGATCCTTCTCACTGAAGTGGGGAGAATAGAGGATGGCAAGTAAAATCAGGTACAAAATGTTTCAGAGGCTATCGCTGGAAAGGATGGCACGCATTTGCCTAAATCCTGGCGGCAGACAAAAAGGGACGCAGATGAACAGGGATTTCAGAGGTAAACAAGGCAGTGTCCAGAAAGAGATCAAGTTCAGATTTTAAGTAAACAGTACAGAACATTGGGTTCCTTAGCTGTTTCTTAAGAACATAAATCTTGGAAGTACTGATTTCTTTGTGATAGAATACAGCAATTCAGCTCCCACACGGGGTATCTGGCAGAATACTGATGCTGGCTACTGGCCGTTCTCGTTAGCCAGTGACATGTCTGGCCCTCCATGGGAATGTGTCTTTTTTTTTGTATCTGATGATCATTTTGTTTTTTGATGTTCTACCTTTTTTGCTTCACATATATTCTCATTGTTTTATGGTTTTAAAAGTGTGTTTCCTGATGAAGAATAATTAATATGTACTGGGGAATTATCTCATTAAACAAAGTTAAATTGATTTTGATTTTGCAAGATGCCTTAGAGTTACTGTTAGTCTAATGTGTGAGGGGATAGGATAATGACTCATTTCTTTAATTATTTGAAAATAAAACTTTTTTCCCCAAGATCATCTCTTATAACTATGAATTGTATTTTAGGCAACTCTTTGTTAAAAAGTAGTCTCTTTCCCCAGAAGGTAAGTATATTTTATTCAATCGTCCCATCCTGGCTTAAAAAACCAAAATGACCACAATATTGCAAATCAACTATACTCTGCTAACTTTTTAAAATAGATAAACAACAAGGACCTACTATATAGCACAGGAAACTATATTCAATATCTTGCAATGGAAAAGAATGTGAAAAATGATATGTATATATGATATAGGTATATATAAAACGGAATCCTTTTGCTGTACACCTGAAACTAATGCAACATTGTAAATTAACTCTAATATTATATTTTAGTAAAATAAAGCTTTAAAAAATTTGCCACAGTAGTCCTCTCCCAAGAGGTCGAGTAGGACTAACCTAGAAATCCTTTAAGAAGTTCATCTGCTTTTCTGGCTATTAAAGCCTGAGCAGACGGGGTGATAACACGCACGACTCTGTTACAGCGAATGTCTGGGAGAAGGTGTGTGTCGCCCGGTCAGCAGGTGCCCTGCATCCCCGGGATGGCTTTGGCTCCGTGCGGCTCCAGGGGGACGAGCAGTACTTAAGAGAGCCCTTCAGACTATAATCAGTGATCTCGCCCTTGTAGTTTACGGAAAAGTAGTTAAGGGTGTGTGTGTGTTTAGTCACTTAGTCGTGTCCAGCTCTTTGCGACCCCATGGACTAAAGCCCACCAGGCTCTTCTGTCCATGGGATTCTCTGGGCAAGAATGCTGGAGCAGGTTGCCATTTCCTCCTCCAGAAAATCTTCCCAACCCAGGGATCGAACCTCCATCTCTTGCGTCTCCTGCACTGGTAGACAATTCTTTACTGCTGTGCCACCTGGGAAGCCCCAGTAAGGATTGGGAGGGCAAAGGGCTCTACTGATTTTTCCAGTCACTGCTTCCATCTGTATCCAAATCAATATGCTTGTTGCCTAAACATCTGAACATAGGTTCACTTATATAAAACTTTCTAAGTTGAATCTACATTCTGAAACTCTATACCAACCAAAGTTCCACTTCTAAAAACACTTTTTAATAATTTTCTGACCCTGGCAGTCAAATAATGTCTCTGTTCATCTGCCTTTGAGGTATAACACAATGTGAATGAAAGAGATCACTCCATGCGAGTCTATGTATTTCTCCTTCTTGGTAATTAGAAAAGGTGCATATATCAAGGATTCCAAAGACATACACTAAAAGTGATGAAATATAAATAAAATGATAGTTCTGGCAATGATGCTAATCAAAATAAAAGGACAAATTCAGAACAGAACTGTGACAAGCTGAGTAATTTTAGAATGGTCACTGCTGTTGACGTTGTATAATATTCTAGATACAATGTATCAATTTTGTTCCATGGTTCAGTTGCCCCCACCTCAAGTTGTTATCCTGAGTAAAGAATGAATCAAGTATCATTAGCCAGGGTAAAATTACCAATATTAGCATGCTTTAACTCTTTCAACTAGGAAGCACAACTTTCTATCTCTTTTTGTATGTTTCATTCACTAAAACCTGGAGTTGGTATAATATAGTCTGCAAAAAAATGAAAACATTTTCACAAATGGAAAAAAAAAATCCCTGGGGCTCTTCATAAACACTTTCTTCTGAGAATTCTTCTCAAGTACTTGCTCTACAGTTGGTCCTTCAAAAAACGAAGAGAAGAAAAGCCAGTTTCAAAGATTCTGAGGCAACGAAATGTCTTGTTTCATGTTCCAAGGTAATTTCTTCTCTTATTACAGACTATGTTTGGAGACAAGCAACATGAGACTGAAACAGCCTTAGAAGCTACTGAATTTGGGAAGACTCGCATGTCCATGCGTCAAGCAGATAAGAAGAGCGCTAGCTGTTAGGCTTACTTCACTCCATTCAGCCATGTTTTACTCTTAGTAGATTTCAGTGCAATGAATTCCGAAGTCGACGCTAGAACTGGGAAGGAACAGTCTTCGAAGATGGAACAATCTGCACTCAGAGGGGCCGCAGGCAGGGGGACTACTGAGTGGTCCCGGGTTTGGATTCGGGGCTTTCTCTGCTGTTGCCAGGGTTCGGTTCCTGCTGGGGGAACTCGGAGCCTATAAGCCAGCCATGCAGTGTGACAAAAAGAAACAAACAGAAACAGCAGCAACAACAAACACCCGCAGAAATGTTCAGAAGAAAGAGGAAGAGCGTGGACAACGAGCAGAGGTCTTCGACCTAAAGAGAGGCCACTTCCCGCCACAGTGCTGCAAGCCAACAGCCTGTGCAACGTGGGTGCCACTCGCCTCTGATCCGAAGTTTCCTTATCCGAGAAATGGGTTAAAAGATAATATTGAAAACTTGTGGCAAGGATTCAAAGTGAAGTAATGTGCCTAAAGCTCATGCCACCCGTAAGCACGTGATTCGAACACATGGAGCTCACGATGAAGAAACACAGTGAACAAGACTGATACCTTTTCGTAGACATATTCTACCAGGGCACACAGAGCAACCGAGGTTCACGTCAGAAACACACACTCAGGACGTTCTTCAGAGTGACTGGCTTGTACTCTTCACAAATGTCAAGGGAAGAAAGATAAACGAAGGTTGCAGAGCTGCTGTGCAATAAAAGTGTAAAGAATCTAAAAACAAATGCAGGGCACGATCCTAGATTTGATCCTGGATAGGGAGAACACCGCTGGATTCACTGACAAGTTGGAATACAAAGCAAGGCTTTTGTAATACTGAATATTATAACAATATTCCCGATTTTTATAACTGTTCTGTCATAAGAGGATATAATTTCTCTTAGGAAAGACACACTGAAGTATTTAGGAGTAAAATGTTGAGAATTATAACAATATTCCTGATTTTTACAACTGTTCTGTTGTAAAAGAGTGTCATTTCTCTTAGGAAAGATATACTGAAGTATTTAGGGGTAAAGGAGCAAAAGGTTTCCAGCAACTCTCCAAAGGCTGGAAAACACAGAGGGAAGAAAGGGAGGAGGCAAGAAGGAGGAATAACAATAGAGCAAACGCGCAAAACGCCAGTAATTCATGAATCTGGGTCAAGTCTATCTGTGAGGCCCTTGCACTGTTCTTGCCAATTTTCTGTAAGTTTCAAATTACACAGAAACAAACGGCGCTTTGATGGAGGGAAGGTGGAAAGTTTATCAAGTACTCACCCTTTTTTTCCTTCTTTTAGAACCTGTCTTTCCAGAGTAAACTTTGCCAGTCTTATCTAGAATTTCAGCAGTAGGAATAGGGACTCACACTTTCCTATTTGCTCCATACCGAGTAGTACAGTTCTACCTCAGTGGATTTGATGGAATCAATCATTTATAGTACAGGACTTTAGGTAGAATTCTATTACTGACTTGAATGAATTGAAGAGTATCCCTGAACACTTGGCACAGCTTCTAAAGCTGGAGTTTTATTTGGAAAACAAACTCGATGAGCAGCACATCTCAAAAGCGTATTGACATTTCAAAGTTAAGGAACTGACTTCAACTTCATCTCCCATAACAAGGCAGAAAAGTGAACTTGACATTCGTTTAGACACACCTGTGGCTTCCAGCTCAGTTCCCCCAGCATTTTACAGACTGGGTCAGGGCTACGGCACACTCTGCATTATCGGAGCTCCTCATTTTATCTATTACTCTAACTCAGAGCATCACACATAAGCCCACTGGTGTCAACGAGCAGGCTTCCCTTCCGTGTTTTAGAGGAAGCATGCACATGCACGCATATGACTGTACGAGTTTGCCTGTGTGTTCTAGACCAGACAACTATGGACGCACACCTTAAAAGCGCATATAAGCAGGTAAAAGTATTTACAGAATGGGGAAAAAATACGGGTAAATACTTATGGAAAGCACTGTCCATCATATGCTCTACAAAGAAAATTTTTATCTTTGACTTGTGAAAAATGAGTCCTTGTGAAAATCAAGCTCTGAAACTACTGTAATTGTCAGTCGCCTCAGTTTTTCATTTCAGCACTGTTGGCCTCTTTTGATCTATTTCAGTGTTGGGCAAGGAAATCACATCTGATTTATTTTACTCAAATTTCTGAAGAGTCCGTAATGTAAAGACAAATCGCTTCTCCCTAATTTACTGACTTAAATGTTGGCAACAGCTTTACCTTATTATCATGTGAATATTTATTCCAAATTATAGGAAAAAGAAAAATTCAAGCCTAGAATTTCCACTTCCAGCTATGTTGGGGTATTTTCTAGGAGACCAATAATCCTGCTAAAAATAAAAAATAGATAAAATTTTGGACACTGGATTTGAAACAAGATGAGAACTGCTGAAGTAGCCAATTTTGAAAGGCCAGCTCTCAGAAAGAAGGAAATCTTATTAAGGTAAACTAAATTTTCTGCATGTTGGCTTTCTCCTCAGGACACTCTTGGCATATGCCAAAGCTGAGACTCGGCTCTGTAAACAGTGGTGTGGTGAACCCTGCGGCACATGTGTCTCTCTGAATCGTGGTTTCTCAGGGCACACGCCCAGCAGTGGGGTTGCCCTGTCATGCAATAGCCTTTTTCTCAGTGTGTTAAGGACTCTCCCTACTGCTCTGCATAATGGCTGTCTCCTTACACGCTCACCAACAGCGCAGTCAGGAGGGTTCCCCTTTCTCTACATCCTCTCCAGAATTTACTGCTTGTAGTTGTTTTTATTTTCAATGATAGACCATTCCAATCAGTCTCAGGGGACACCTCACTGTAGGTCTGGTTTGCGTTTCTGTAACAATTTCTCTAGCGTTTCTCTAACGATGTCGAGCATCTTTTCGTGTTTACTGATCATCTGTGTTCCGTCTTTGGAGAAATGTCTGTTCAGGTCTGCTTCCTGTTTTTTGACTAGCCTTGCATATCTTTGAAGCAATGGGCCCAGTGGACGCTGCTGATGAACAGGCAAACTACCCGCCAGCTCTTCCTTCTTTAGTAGTTAAAGTAGGCAAAGACAAGAGTCTAAAACACCAGGTGTTAACAATGTCACCACTATAGAATGTATAAACAAATAATGAATAGAAGTCTTTCCAGTCTTCCTTCCCAGATGAAGACCTAAATGATTTGTTTTCCTCTATGTTTTCTGACTTGCTTGTGTGTGTGTCTTTTATCATTTCCAGAAGTGAGATGTCCCAAGTGCGTTTACAGCCTCTTTCACTGCTTTATACTCTTCTGATTAGGTTCTCTTGATTCTAGATATGAATATCCTGGAGAGCAGGCTCCCTTTCTTCATTATGAGTCATCATTCCCTCATCAAGTTACCTGTCACAGAGTAAGTACTAAAAAAAAAAAAAAAAAAAAAAAATCTGTGTTTCCTGTTACTAGCAGGATTTAAACTAGGGTTAATCTTCTAGAAGTTTATATATGGTGCATACTTTGCCTTTGCTTTTTTTTCCTGGAGAGAGAGAGGAAAATAACCCAGGAACTATGCCATCATTGGCAAACACAGAGTATGACGTGTTTGTCCTGGTGTGACTAAAACTCATGCTAAATTTTTTATGGGATTAGAGGGTTTGTCTGTGATCTGACACAGATGTTTACAATCAGGTTTTGCCTTTGTCTCTAGTCCAGGCTGGATATTAGGTAAAACTTTCCGTATACTGTTTTATCCTATTACTCTTCTGTGAGTACAAGGCATTTCCACTAATTATGCCTTAGATGGTTCCCTGTGAAGGTAATCAGTAAGAAAATCACAAACTGCCAAGCTAATGCTTTAAAAAGTCTTCCTGGGGAGTAAGGTGAGATGCCACGTGGCAGCTCTCATAAGGTGCTCAGGACTCCCACAAAAGCATCTGACACAACTGACCTCTACTCCTCAAGCACAGCCTCGGAGAACACGAAATCTATGAAGAAACAGCATTTTCACTCCACGTTAGCATCAACATCAGGCTTTTAGGGTTAAAAGCTTATTTGCTCTGGACCCAGCTTCCAAGAGTCCAGGTAGACCAGCTCCAGGAACCGTCCGCGGACACAGTGGCGCAGAGAACGACAGACAAGAGCTCCCACAGCCTCTAGCACATGCAGGCTTCTCTCCCAGGGGTCACCTTGACCAAATGATACACAGGCGACATTCATTTGCCAGAAGAATTTTCCTGAATGAGGGTCAAAAGTTATAAACATGGAATGAGAGTTACTGGGAAGTTGCTGTACATCACAGGAGCTCGAGCTGGTGCCTGTGACAACCTAGGAGGGTGGGCTAGGGTGGGTGGCGGGAGGCTCCAGCGGGAGGGGCCTCGTGCACACTTCTGATGGATGCACGGTGCAGGGCAGCAGAAACCCGAAAGGTGCTGTAAGGCAACTGTCCAGACAGTCAGTCATGCCCTACCCTCTGTGGCCCCACCGGCTGCAGCACGCCAGGCTCCTCTGTACTCCACTTCCGGAGCTTGCTCAAACTCATGTCCATCGAGTCGGTGATGCCACCAACCATCTCACCCTCTGTCGTCCCCTTCTCCTCCTGCCTTCAATCTTTCCCAGCATCAGGGGCTTTT
>SJYX01013766.1:5081-66925 GCA_006410675.1 Oreotragus oreotragus | reverse complement strand
CGCTTGAGCTTTTCCTATTCAGACATATTCGAATCTGGCAGGGCCCCATTGACTTGTATCAGTCAGTTTTCAAAGGTTTCTTCCTCCTGGGCTGGCACCACCCTCCCGGAGAACAATTTCATCTTTCCTTCTGCCATATTGACCCTTGAAGGACCAAGACTCCCCTTCCCCCTCAGGGACCTCAACATGGAATGGGCCCAGGGTGGCAAGGCTGTATTCTGCAGCCAGTTGTTACTGACATGGGCAATGATGCTGGCCATGACTGACAATGATCGTCTATATGAATGTAACAAAATGCTCAGTCTTTCTAGAAAAGCCAAATCTGCAGGAGAAATCCCCAAAGCAACATTCCTGGGCTCCATCTTCCTTGTATCTCAGTAGGGTCTGTAAAGAAAAGGAGCGGGAAAAAAGGTTAGTAAGGTAGTAGACTGCGTGGAAGCAGTTTGCAGTCGCTTCCTTTACGTTCCTGAACACCCTGTGGGTACATTTTCCATTCGGCTACTGCCCTGAAAATATCTTGCTGGAAACTGGCAATTACAGCCTTCAGGAGTTAATGGGTATTCCCGTGCTGCTGCTGCTGCTAAGTCACTTCAGTCGTGTCCGACTCTGTGCGACCCCATAGACGGCAGCTCATCAGGCTCCACCATCCCTGGGATTCTCCAGGCAAGAACACTGGAGTGGGTTGCCACTTCCTTCTCCGATGCATGAAAGTGAAAAGTGAAAATGAAGTCTCTCAGTCGTGTCCGACTCTTAGCGACACCACAGACTGCAGCCTACCAGGCTCCTCCATCCATGGGATTTTCCAGGCAAGAGTACTGGAGTGGGGTGCCATTGCCTTCTCCATCCCGTGCTTGTGGGGTGATTTTCTGATCTACAACTATCCTCTCCCGAGAATCCTCCAGGAAGGAAGGCAACAGTGGCTTAGAATTCTAGGTGAAATAGTGCTTAGAGCCCATATTGGTCTCTCAAAATAGAGGGCAGTGGTCTAAGTCTCACAGATTTGTGGTAGCAAATAAGATCTCCATGAAACTGACAGTTTCAGGTCTCAATCCACCACCTTCTCAAAGTTTCCCCCGTTATTTCTCAGATTCCTACATGAGCTTGGAAACAAGTGTGTGCCTTTATTTCATGATCCGTTTCTGCAATGAGAGCTTGTGTTAGAAAGCTGGATTCCGAGGTAGGTTGACCTCTGTCCACGCGAATTGCAGATCCGTCTCCAGGGCATGGCGGAGGGCAAAGCAGGGCAGGGAAGGGAAGGGTTAGAAGGAATTTCATCCCTCATCTCGCTCCCTCGACCCCTCCCTCCACAATAGCCAGACGGAGAATTCCCTCTCCCACCTTGTGAACACAAGCCAAAGCGACCTCGTTATGTACCCCCGAACCCACTCCAGGAAATCATTGTCCTACCAGCCCCGCAATCAGCCGCACAGAAATCTAGTTCGAATTCGACTTTGGTGGCCTGCCACGGAGAGGGGGAATGGGAGTTGGACACACACACACCCACATATGCCTCACCAGGAAGGGATCAGGAGATGCAAAGGGAGTTCAAGGCAGGCAGCTTGTGATCCCCCCTGCTCCCCCCCCCCAACTATCCCCCTGAAAACGTCCTCCTGTCAATCTAGGCAAATCCTACCCATTTGGCATCATTCAGTGGAACCCACCTCCTGTCTCTGCGCAGCCGGGCCGCTGGAGTGCTCCTTCGGCTGCCTTTCAGCCCTCGCGATTCGGTAGAGAGCCGCCCAATCCTGATGGAGTTCTTCCCTCCTCTCTCCGGGACAGGCAATCGCGCCCTTTTTCTTTACCTGTTCTCGGCCGGTGGATAGCAAATGCTCCGGCGTGGACAGGGGTGGATGCCGCCTTCCGGTCGCTGTGGCCCTGCAGGGGAAAAGGATGACACCTCCTCTACCGCTAACCAACTCGGAGCCTCCAGACGGAGCCTCTTCACCCAGCTTTGGGTAGCTGAGTCGAGGCAGCTCGGTTCCCAAGGCAGCAGCGGTCGCCCCCGCCCACTCGCTGGGCGCTCCCAGCAGCCGCCGCTTCTTTTAACCTCTGCGGGTTGAGACAAAGAGCATGATAAGTCGGTTGGCGAGGCCAATCAGCGGGGCGAGGGGGCGGCCTCCCCGCGCAGCCTCCTGCTCAGGGCCATTGCAAGCAAAAAGGAGTAGCTGGCCGGCTGGGGCTGTGGCACACAGGGCCGGAAGCCGGTGCGGTGTCAAGTGCAGCTGGGACTCTCGGACCCTGCCGATTGGCATTTTACCGTGAGTTTGCTGCTTGCCCCTCGCTTTCTTTCTCTTTCCCCTCTTCCACCTCTGCTGTCCTCCACGCTTTGAGACCGGATGTCTTCAACACGAGGTGGAACAGACATCAAGCGAACAGTGAAAGTTCCTCACTTTTGTACAGAGGGAAGGGGGAAAAAGCATTTACCGAGTGCTTTCTACGTGCAAATGGGCTTGCACGGACAACTCGTTTATTCTCCTCAACAGCCTTGCGAAGGAGGTAGCAGTATGCCCTTTTAACAGAGAGGGGACTTAAGCACCCAGTCACTATGCTTAGGAAGTGCAGAGGTAAGAGCTCACACTCAAGTCTACAAGTCCGATTTCAAAGGCTGCCCCCTACTCCTCTCTACTCTCAGATTGAGGGTTAGTTGAGAAAAGCCAAAGCCAAAGTGGAGATGGGAAGGCCCATTTGGAACTATATAGAATTAGTGAGCAACGACTATTATCTCCATTTTTCAGATGAGGAAACAGGCACAAGGTTAGGCAGCTTGCCCCACATCACACAGCAAATAAATATCAGCATCCGGTTTTACTCTGTTGTTTTCCAAATACCAACTCTTTGCCCATCTGAGCTGCCTAGAGGGCATTTTTTTTTACATGAGCGGTCTTAAGCCAGCTCAGCTGCAGTCTTAGTGTGCTGGTAGTGCTGACGGAGGGCTTGGAGAGGCAACGCAAAGAGGGATGGGGAAGAGGTAGGAAACTTGTATGGTACCCATTGTACAGAATAAGAAAACTGAGGCATTTTTCTTTCTCTGCTTTACACTATAACAAGCTGCTTGCTTTTTCTTTCAGTAAAACATTATTTTTACAGCTTATGACCTGAAAGGAGACAAGATTCAGAGAGGTAAAATGACTTGCCTGAAATTAAAAGGTGAAGCCAGAACTTGTATCATATCTCTCTGACACCAGAATCCATGCTATTAACCACAGTATGGGTATGAAGCTGGCTGCCTCAGAATCATTTTGAAAAGCTTGTTAGAAATACAGATTCCTAAGCTCTGCCTCTGGGGGATTCAGATTTTCTAAGAACTAGGGCTGAGGAGGGTGATTTATATTTTTAACCAGTGCTGTAGTTAATTCTGAGATGCAGAGTAGTTTGNCTATTAACCACAGTATGGGTATGAAGCTGGCTGCCTCAGAATCATTTTGAAAAGCTTGTTAGAAATACAGATTCCTAAGCTCTGCCTCTGGGGGATTCAGATTTTCTAAGAACTAGGGCTGAGGAGGGTGATTTATATTTTTAACCAGTGCTGTAGTTAATTCTGAGATGCAGAGTAGTTTGTGAACCGTTGCTAGAGACACTACGTTATGCTTATGGCAATAAGTAAATGAAGATGTGGCCAGTGTATCTCTCCATATGGTAACTGTTGTGAAATGTAACTTGACAGCAGAGGTTCCTACCTAGGGTCCTTCCTGAAATTGTTTGTGAAGAGTAGAATTTCAACTATGTATATTCTTCTGAGTCCACAGCTTTGTAGATGTTCAAATGAGTCTGTGGCCCAGAAATGGTTAAGAACCACTCCCCTACAATCTTTCTTCCTAACATTTTCTCTTTCAACTTGTACTTGAGGAAGAAGTATGAGAAACGGAGCATAATTTGATCTAACCCCCTAAATACAGCTCTCTGCCGCTGATATAGCTCTTTCATTTCCTGGCTTGAGGACACGTTGCTAGGTTGCCCTTCTGCGAGCTCTTGAGGGGACCTCTCCTTTGCTGGATTTGGAATCACTGGCTGCAGAGAAGGAGCAACTCCATGGAAACAGCATGCAGGGCTGTCCAGAGTGAATGGGCCGTGAAGCCCGTGACAGAGAAACCCGCACCATTTTCTGTGACTTCTGGTTCTGGAAGAGCAGGTCTTACTTCCCTTATGTAGATTGTGGTTAGGAGGCCCCCTTCCGGACTTGTTCTTGATTCCTGATGTTTGGAAGTAAGTGAATGATCTGATGTCTTGTGATTGCAGTTGGGTTGTGTTCAAGCTGCCAAGGAACTTTACCCGTTCCTTTCTGCCTTCTCATTGGCTACCTCAATACATAGAGTTCCTTGGAGTAAACAGTGCAAATTTGGAGCTTAAGTACTTTCCATCTGAGGACTGTGGACTTTCTCCTGGGTGGAACAGTAGCAAGGGGATGGAGGGTGGAGGATGTAGGAAGTAGAGTGAAGCCTCACCTCACATAATCAGGTGTGATGCTGGCACAGCTCTTAGATTTCCTTCAGACTCTTGCTCTGCTCCCCAATATCCCATGACACCTGACCCTGGGTCTCTTGCAGACTCTTATTCTGTGTTTAAATTGGCTTCACTGCCAAAGTAGGTGATCTACAGTTGGAGTTGGTGGGGGTGGGATCAAGTAGGCCAAAGAATAGATCCTGTAGCTCTGACAAAAAATAGTGGAAAGAGAAAGATTGTATGCTGGCGCCTTGATTGGGCCCTTAGAACAAAGTGAAGGTCTCTTTGTGCAAGGCTGGGAGGAGGATTTGCTGAACTGGCTCCAGTTAGATAAAGGTATCCCTGATTTCTGGCATCAGTGTGTGGGAATACTTCTCAATTCATGGCTCTAATGACACCACATTTTCCAACTGTAACAAAGAAACCTTAAAAGACTGAAAGTTATGAAGGTAACGCTATTAGTTGAAATAATAATAGCTGCCCTTGGCTGCCTGCCTTCTTGGTGCCAGGGACTTTCCATTTGTTATCTTATTTAAGCTTCTCAGAAATTCTGAGACAGGCATTGTTATCCCATTTTGCAAACAGGCAAACTGAGTTTCAGGGAGGTTAACACACCTTGTAAGTGGAGGCACTGGGACTCCAGTCTGGGGCTGTGTCAGACTCCAAAGCCCATGACAACTCTTCTGTGTTGTCTTCCAAACAAACAATTTAAACAAAAAATCCTTTCATTTTATTTTTTAAATCAATTTTAATTGCTATAGAGTTTATTTACCATCTTGTGTTAATTTCTGCTATACAACAAAATGATTGTTTTATATATATATATATAATATATATAAACATATATGTATAAAGCTTCCCAGGTGGCACTAGTAGTCAAGAACCCCCTGCTGATGCAGGAGATATAGGAGACTCGGGTCGATCCCTAGTTTGGGAAGATCCCCTGAAGGAAATGTCTACCCATTCCAGTATTCTTGAATACCATGGACAGAGGAGCCTGGTGAGCTACAGTCCATAGGGTCACAAAGAGTTGGACGTGACTCAAGCTAGTTAGCACGCACATATGTTCAGTTCAGTTGCTCAGGTGCGTATGACTCTTTGTGACCCCATGGACTGCAGCAGGCCAGGCTTCCCTGTCCATCACCATCTCCTGGAATTTACTCAAACTCATGTCCAGCAAGTCGGTGATGCCATCCAACCATCTTATCCTATGTCCATCCCCTTCTCCTCAAGCCTTCAGTCTTTCCCAGCATCAGGGTCTTTTCCACTGAGTCAGTTCTTTGCATCAGGTGGCCAAAATATTAGAGTTTCATTTTCAGTATCAGTCCTTCCAATGAATATTCAGGACTGATTTCCTTTTATGGACCACAGCCTTGTCTAACTCAATGAAACTATGAGCCATGCCATGTAGGGCCACCCAAGATGGATAGGTCATGGTGGAGAGTTCTGACAAAATGTGGTCCACTGGAGAAGGCAATGGCAAACCACTTCAGTATTCTTGCCTTGAGAACCCCATGAACAAACATATGTATATACACACACACACACAAACATATATATGCACATTCTTTTGATATTCTTTTCCATTATAGTTTTTCATAGGATACTGAGTAATCAGTGCTATATACAGTAGGACCGGAGAAGGTGATGGCACCCCACTCCAGTACTCTTGCCTGGAAAATCCCATGGACGGAGGAGCCTGTAGGCTGCAGTCCATGGGGTTGTGAAGAGTCAGACATGACTGAGTGACTTCCCTTTCACTTTTCACTTTCATGCATTGGAGAAGGAAATGGCAACCCACTCCAGTGTTCTTGCCTGGAGAATCCCAGGGATGGGGGAGCCTGGTGGGCTGCCGTCTATGGGNGAGGAGCCTGTAGGCTGCAGTCCATGGGGTTGTGAAGAGTCAGACATGACTGAGTGACTTCCCTTTCACTTTTCACTTTCATGCATTGGAGAAGGAAATGGCAACCCACTCCAGTGTTCTTGCCTGGAGAATCCCAGGGATGGGGGAGCCTGGTGGGCTGCCGTCTATGGGGTTGCACAGAGTCGGACGTGACTGAAGCGACTTAGTAGCATACAGTAGGACTTTGTTGTTTATCCATACTATATATAAAAGCTTACATGTGCTAACTCCAACCTCCCACTCCATCCCTTTCCCAACTCCTTCCCTCTTGGCATCTACCAGTCTGTTTTCTATATCCTTGATTCTGTTTCTGTTTCATAGATAGGTTCATTTCCAACAAACAATTTAAAATGCACTCTGCAGATGACCCAGTTTATTAGACTGATTTCGGCCTTTAGAGCAATGTTGTCATCTTACCTATATTCCTGGGATCTCATTTTTAAAATACAACTACTAATATAATGTATGGATCAACTTGTATACTGGGTACCATACTAAGTATGTTGACTAAGTATTTTGTATACTTCATCTCATGCAACCTTCATGACAATCATTTTACAGGCAAGGGTACTGAGGTTCAGAGAGTGGAAGAGACTTGGCCAAGGTCATAAAGCTAGGAAGTGGAGCAGTGAAATTCAAACCCAGGGCTATCTGATTCTACAGCCTGTATCTTTATGCTATAATACACTGCAGTGGGGCAAACAAATAAGGCCCTCATTATAAACTGACTTTCTCTATCAGCCGCAGATCTCTCCTTCCCTCAGCCTGCATCCAGAACCAGGTGCGACACATGCTTTTAGGCATCTGTGCTTTACGCTGCTTCCTCAGCTTAGAATTCCTGCCCTCGCTCCTCCTCTAACTAGAGCCTGCATATGGGTCAAGAATCAAGTCAGATGCCCCCTCTCAGAGAAATTTTAGACTGCTCCCTATGCTCAGTCAGTCAGTTCAGTCACTCAGTCATGTCCAACTCTTTGTGACCCCATGGACTGCAGCATGCATTCCAGGCCTCCCTGTCCATCACCAACTCCCAGAGCTTGCTCAAACTCATGTGCAGCAAGTCAGTGATGCCATCCAACCNATTTATATTAATTGGAGGTTAATTACTTTACAATATTGTATTGGTTTTGCCATACATCAACATGAATCCACCACAGGTGTACACGTGTTCCCCATCCTGAACCCCCGTCCTTCCTCCCTCTTTTATAACACCTTTGCATTCACAGAAGAAAGGTCTTCCTCGCCTCCCATGTGAACACAGGATTTGTCCCACCATACCACTTTAAATGGTTCTGAGTGTGCTGCAGGCGCATGTGCAGCATCCGCATAGGTGTGAGGTGGGGAAACATCTTAAAAAAAATACAGTTGGCTGAGGCCACCATGCCATGGATGGTCAGCCACTCTATCTCATTTTATTTTATTATTCTTTACAACAACCTTTTGAGGGAGGTCTCTTGTTCCTCGTTTGTAGCCAAAGAAATTGAGACTGAGTGAAGTGTCTTGCCTAAGGTCATACAACTAAGCAAATGGTGGAGGCAGAATTCAGACTCAGGACTCTCTGCTCCCAAAGGCTGGCATTTTAACAGGGAAACACATGGGATAAAAATTGACTCCCTCTCCCCCATAAAACAGGACGAGTTAGATTTATAAACTTATGACAGATATTTCAGGTAAGGTGTTTCTAAATTATTGTTCACTTTTAATCCCTGAAAAAGATTGGTCAAAAGAGAAGGAATCAGGGATGGAAAAGCACAATTCCTCTATCAAATATTGGCCTGAATTCCTCTCCATCAACCCCCTGCCACATACACAGTATAAGGATGCCTAGAGAGCATCCCCCCACCCTACCCCTCAGCGTCTGCTCATTTCATAACTGAGATGCTTGAGGCTCCGAGATGTTAATGTATTTCTAAAGGTCACACAAGAAGTTGAAAAGAGAACTGGCACTGGGAATTCTGGTCTGCCAAATTCTAGCCCAGTTTTCTTTCTGCTAAATCGGCCTGACTTACAGTCAATCAACACATGTTTACAGGTTACTCAGGAAAATGTGGGGAGGAAGTGGAACATTACTGCATTCTGAGATAGAAGAGGGGACAAACGCTTCCCTCACCACCCGTCCTTATGCAGGTGCAGATGAAACTTGGACAGAAATCCTTGTAGGACAGCTGGGTAATTTTGGGCTCCCCTGTGGCTTTGGGGGCCTGATTGGAGCTCCCCTCCAAGGAGAGGGGTCCGCTTTGGCTCCTGAGACATGAGGGGGCTGCCATGGGCCCAGGAGTGCCCTGGAAGGATGCAAGGAGTGGGCCTCTTGAGCCTGTGCTCCTGGCCAGTTCTCAGCTAAAGGGTCCAAAGCAGAGGAGACTTCCCAGCCTCTTGGCCATGAGGGTTAAGGAGGTGAGGCTTAAGGGCCTCCGAACTGCTGAGGGTAGGGGAGGGCTGGTGGCAGAGCACAGGAAGCTGAGCCTCTACTCCCTCCCCCTAGACAGACTGTGGCTTGAGGAGGGTGTGGTTGTAAGGTCAGGTAGTGGACTGTGGATGGAGCAGGAGCAAGAAGCTAGGGAGACGCTTATGGGGGTCATTCTGGAAGGAGAAGCACTTCAAGGCAAGTTCTTGAGTGCGGCAGCCCAGGAAAGGCTGCAGTGGGCTTCTTGCAGGGCCTGGCTTCTAGCCCACCCCCGGTTCCTCAGCCTGGTGAGCACTTTGTCCCTGTCGGATGGGCCAGTGTAACTAGAGCCCCAGTAGCCCTCGCCTCTGGGGGCTACACAGCCCAGGGTTCTGTATGAAGCCTCTGGGTCTGCAGTTTCTACCAGGCTTCCTGTCCCTCCAAATGTGGGTCTGATGCCCAGTCACGGCACCCTGTGCCCCTCTCTCCCTCTCCCTCACCACACCACTTCCTGTTCCTCTCCACACACCGTTCCCAAGCCGCACACCCTGTCCTCTCACGCCTAGTTCCTTCCTGACAACTCCCTCAGGTTCTCAGATCTGCACTGACCATTCATTTCTTCTTGATCCCCAAATCCTTTCATGGGCCCTGGCTCCCCAGTTACCTTTCATACTGCTCCATCTGCTCCCAGACTACTCCCGGGTAGGAGCAATAGCTTGGAATCTTTGCACAGCCTCTTCCCTCTAGTATAGTGGCTCTGAACCAGGGCAATTTTATCTTCTTCCCTCACCCCAAGGACATAAGGTAATGTCTTTAGATATTTTTGTTTGTTATAGCTGTGCTGTGCTGTGCTTAGTCACTCAGTCGTGTCCGACTCTTTGCCACCCCGTGGACTGTAGTCTTCAGGCTCCTCTGTCCATGGGGATTCTCCAGGCAAGAATACTGGAGTGGGTTGCCATGGCCTCCTCTTGCTATAACTGGGTAGGTCACAACTTGTGCCATAGGATGCCACTAAACATCATACGACGCACAGGGTGGGCACCTGTGATGAAGAATTATCTGGCCCCAAATGTCAACAGCCTGTACATTGCGAACACCTGCACTGTTATACAGCAACAGGTCTACAAGGTTAAGCTCAGAAACTGTCATGTATGGAGCCTTTTCTTGCTAAACTTCCAGGAATAGTTACTCTTTCTGTTCCTCAACTGGGAGAGAGGAGCGGGGTGTTGCCATGAAACAGCTAGCACTTCGTCAAGAATCTACAAAAAAAGAAGCAAGGAGCGTCCCTGCTCCCTAAATTTACTACCATCTTTTAGAGAAAGTACTGGGCTACAACGTTTGAATGCCTTTCTGCCTGTACAAGATAGTGCCACTTTTTGGAAAGGGAAGAGCAACTTATTATTTTAGCAGTTTATCAAATGCAAAGTTTCATATGGTGAATGCAGTAAGGATGGGGAGCCCTCCTTCACTAATTTTATTTTCTTCATTCTTCAACCTTCTTTGAATATGAGAATATTTGCTGGGTCAGAAAAACACCCTAGAGGTGACTCTGTTCAGCAAAACTAATTGCCTTTGTTTTAATTTAAGGTGGAGGAATTCTTTCTTAAGAGTGTACATATTTCTCAGAAACTGGCCCAGATTCCAACTTGTTTCCTTAGAGCGGAGTTTCTTGAGCCTCTGTTTATAACTAAGCAATGAAGATGCTTGCCAAAAGATTTCATTGGTCAGTCTAACTTCTTTTTTTCCACTCTTGCCAGTTTCCTCCATCTGCACCCAGGTATCTTCAGCATGGGGGAACAAAACCACTCTCCTGGGAAGGAGCTTCCGCACTGGACACGAAAAGAGGCTCCAGGAAAGAGAAGCTGGCACTCCCACGCCTACGCTCTTGGTGCCGTTTCCAACTTTATGTCTACTTTTCTGACCTTTCCTATCTATAAAGTTGTGTTCCGGCAACAGATCCATGCTGTGGCGGTGTCAGAGGCTGTGCGGCAGCTTTGGCATGAAGGCCCTCACTACTTCTACCGGGGAATCTACCCACCTCTTCTCTCCAAGACATTGCAAGGGACTCTGCTGTTTGGGACTTATGATAGCATGCTGTGTTGTCTCTCCCCTGTCGGGCCACACTCCCTGGGGAACCGCTGGGCTGCGGGGCTTATGTCTGGTGTGGTGGAGGCTGTGGCACTTAGCCCCTTTGAGAGGGTGCAAAATGTGCTCCAGGATGGTCGCAAGCAAGCTCGCTTTCCCAGCACGTTCAGCATTCTCAAGGAATTTCACTCGTATGGGCTTTGGGGCCGGCTGTCGCAGGGTTACTATCGTGGTTTCTGGCCTGTCCTTCTCAGGAACAGCCTGGGGAGTGCTCTGTATTTCTCCTTCAAGGATCCCATCCAGAATAGCTTGGCAGAGCAAGGCCTGCCCCACTGGGTTCCTGCCTTGGTATCTGGGAGTGTCAATGGAACAATCACCTGCCTAGTTCTGTATCCTCTGATTGTGCTGGTTGCCAATATGCAGTCCCACATTGGCTGGCAGAGCATGCCAAGCTTATGGGCCTCTATCCAGGATGTGTGGGACACTCGGGGCCGAAAGGTATTTCTGATCTATCGGGGAGGTTCCCTGGTCATCCTAAGGTCCAGTGTAACCTGGGGCCTCACTACTGCTATCCATGACTTCCTGCAGAGGAGGTATCATTCCAGGAAAGAGCTGAAAGACTGACTGGCTGCAGGCAGTGTAGTGTGGCCATGGCAACTTGTTATTCTAAGCCTTCCTGGGGTGGCTTAAATAGCTTACTTCTTTGGCTTGGTCACCTAATACAGCTATTCTTCAAAATCTTTCAACTGTCAGTACACTCAAGAAGGTTCCAACTACCAGCCTATTGTGTAAAGACAAAACCCAATAGGGTTCCTTGGTTAGAAAAAGAAATTCACCCCCATTTATCCACAGCTTCAAGCAGACCCAGGAAGGCTTTAAGTAACATGTCACCTGCATGAAATGTCATTCCTTTAAGGAATTTGCTGACGTTAAGAGGAAAGTCTAAAAGATGACCTTAATCAGGCACTGTGAGTTCTGGGACCCCTCTAGTTGTCTTCTGGGCCAAACTGAGTGGAGGACCAGGGATTCCTATTTCAGAGAACTAAGCTTGACTCTTGGTATGGGGATTCAGAGACTTTTCAGATGGCTATGTTTTCATGACACTGTTCACTACCCCTGCCACCAGCACTCTCACTTTTCAAAGTTGTGGGTGCTAGTTTCAGGGTAGTAATTGTGGCTGGAAATCCTGAATTAGACTTGCCTCAACTGATCAGATGCCACAAGAACTGGTGGGAATGGAAAGAAGTGTGGTCCCTGGATGGAAGGAAAGAATAGACTTTGAGGGAAGAGGTTTAGTTACATGCAGAATAGAAAATTCTACCATTGATGGATTGGTGTTACACGCTGGGACATTTCTGATAGCAAGGCAATAACATTGCCTAGTAACCACTTGAGTTTCCCTAAGAAATCTGGAACTGAAGTGACTATATCTCTTCATCAATAATTGCATATTTTATTGCCATGGATAAATATAATTACTGTGATATAAATTAAAGACCTGAAATTGTAGCCTGTCATTTAAAGCCATTCAAAATATGGCCCCCATAAAATATGTAGCATATTATCACACCATTCCCACTTACATAGATCCCATACCCTAGCCAAACTGGAGTATTGTTCCCTCCTCAAACATGCCACTAACTTTCCCACCCAGAGCCATGCTTTGGCCCACTCTATCTTCTCCACCTCCAACACCTGTTCTCTACGTGCCAGTCCGCCAAAATCCTTCCAGTTCCTCAAAGCCCAGCTCAGATGCCACCTTCTCTAAGGAACCTCTTCTGAATGCCCCTACTGAATGTGATTGCCCCTAAGTGAATGTGACGTTAGTCTCTTGTGATGTCTCTCTCCAATTACACTTCATACATGGCACTGATTCCATTATGTCACTGAGCTCATGTGGTCTCCTGTTCTTGATATTCTTCAATACCTCCTACTAGACTGTAAAACTCCTTGAAAACAGGGATTCTTGTATATGTTTTTAAATCTCCCATTGTGCCTAGGTGCTCAATAATGCTGGCTGAATTATTGAATTGATTATCAAGCTGTGATATGGTCTTAATCCTCAGGGTGCTATCCCTTGTACATGAAGATAATGTTATTGATTCATTGTCATGAAGACATCTGCCTTTAGGGTGTGATTTTTGTTTTATTAGTGGATTTAGTTTTGTGCTAATGATAATGATGCTGATGATGATAATAATAATACCAACAATAAGTAAAAGTGACTTTCAACTGGGACATTTGATGAGTTTGTGTTATTGGTGGCATGTTTGTTATTGGCAACACTTTGGATCTGAAATTCACAGAGACATTGCCTAATGGTCCAATATTAATTTTTAACTCTGGAATTTTGAGGATTTCCAAGGTGACATACATTGCAGTTTTTCCCTTATAGATGATATCATGTAATGATCTCCACATGCACCTCCTTCCTTACGAAACCAAAATTGTCATTTATAAAGATCTGACTATAGATCCTGGCTGTGGGGATTCCTCACTCAATATCAGAGAAGTTAAAGACATGGCCGTAAGCATTATGAGATCAGAAAGCATTTGCCAGCAAGGTCAACAAAAAATGGCTGGTCCAAAATCGCTGCCGTTGCATTCCCATGTCTGATCCCTCTGCAGACCTGGGTGTGATGGGCCAGTACTCTGCTTGTAGATTCAGTGACAGGGAGCACAGAGTCTGTACCAGGGAAGGAAAAGTAGAAGAGCAGTTAGTTCTACTTAAAGGCTAGCTCTCAGAATACACAAGAATCATTATTTAGATAATGACTTCAGTTTATAAGCTGAGAAGAAGAGGATAAACTATGGTGCTCTCCCACTTTTTTACTCAAGATAAAATATGGTACTCCCCTACATTTATTTCTAAGCACGTTGTCCATGTTCAGTTATGTCACTATGTCAGTCCATGTCTGTTCTTTCATTTTAACTTATTTAGAAATAAGTTCAAGCTTCTAGGAAAGCTGCCAACATAAATAGAGTTCAAAGAACACTCATATACCCTTTATCCCAAATCACCTACTATTAACATTTTACACCATTTGCTTTGTTACTTGAGCACTCATTCTCTCCACACACATGATATTTTCTCCACACACATGAACTGAGTTGCAATTTTTAATATTTCTAGATTCAATATTTGTAGATTCGAATTCTTTTAAAAAGACAGGGCTTTATGACACTGGCACAGTTATTATTGAATACATGAAAGCTCACAGCAGATTTTAAAGCTACATTAGTGGTAATTATTTAAATTTACTTTTTTAAAATTTTACATTTTCATTATGTATGCTAATACTTGAAGTTATGCTATTATAAACATGAATTTACAACTAAAGCATGTTATAATTGAAAAAATTTATTTTTACAAATTGGTTCTTATAAAATTTTAAAATTACAGAGCCTGGGCTTCCCTGGTGACTCAGTGGTAAAGAACCTGCCTGCCAATGCAGGAGACCCCAGTTCAATCCCTGGTCCTGGGAGATCCCACATATCATGGAGCCACTAAGCCTGTACGCCACAACTATTAAGCCAGTGCTCTGGAGCCTGGAGGCCACAGCTACCGAGCCCATGTGCCCTAGAGACCGTGCTCTGCAACAAGAGAGGCCACTGCAGTGAGAAGCCCGTGCACTGCTAGGGAGTAGCCCCCACCCTCAGCAACTAGAGAAAAGCCCTCGCAGCAATGAAGACCCAATACATAAACAAATCAAATTGTATTAAAAACACATGGGCTGATCAACTTTTCCCGTTTAAATCTTCTGAGTAAAATTTGATAGCTTTCTAGTAGTTTTAAATATCAGTATTTAGTTTTGTGGTGTTAATATTGCTTTCTGACATTTAAAAATTGCTTTTGGATTTAAGATCGATAAAATGAGATAATAAATACCTATGTCTGTTCAAAACTTATAAAATGTAGAATTTAACACTAAAGCTACTTGGTATAAAAAGGTAAAAGAATAAAAATTCCTGTATGAACTCTGTGTATTTTGGTCTAAATAAAAACGACTGCAGTTTCCTAAAGCTCAGAGTGAAATAATAAGTAACTAATGTATTACAACTATTATCACAATGATATGGTTTATTGAGACAATTTTGCTTTTAACGTTTATTTTTAAACATTCATAGCATTGTAATTTATGTGTTTGGGATATAGTGTAGTAAAGTTAATTAAATAATGGTGTAAATGAGACAAACAGCATGATAATTCAGGAAAAAAGTGAAAAGTTTTCCTAGAGAATAAGGTGAAAATACTGTACTTCCCTGTTCTGTTCCCTTTCCAACTTCTCTTTGTCTTTCTTTTCCTCAAATCTTCAGTGCTTTCTCCTTCACCCTTGGTCCCAGCTCATGACCTTACTTTCTCTCTCACTAGGAAAAGAGAAGCATTCAGAATAGAATTACCAGTTAGAAGAACATTTATAAAGTTACTGCGCATGTAATGACCGCCCAAAACAAGAAATTCACCATCTTGATAACCCCCACCACTATTCCTCCTGCACTCCAAGCCCCTCACTGATGCCGTTCCTCCACCCATCCCAGAGATAACTCCCATGCTGACAAATATGATATCATTTCTTTACTTTTCTTTATAGATTTATCTTCCTGTCACTGGGAGGGGAACCCCTTCCAGGGCCCAAGATTGGGCTCTTGTCTAACAGTTGAAAAGAAATTGTCCGAGGAGACACATGTACTGACAAAGCAAAAGGCTTTACTGGCAAGGGGTGCCCACGTGGACAGCAGCAGGGAAAGGGAACTTGGGAGAACTGCTCTACCACGTGGCTCAAAATCTCAGGGTTTATGGTAATGGAGTTAATTTCCTGGTTGTCTCTGGCCAACCATCTTGCCCGTGCCTATATTTGTTCTGATTCAAGATCCTTCCTGGTGGCACGTGCATCTCTCAGCCAAGATGGATTCCAGGAAGAAGGTTTCTGGGAGGTTGGCAGGACATATTATGGGCTAGTGTCTCCTCTCTCCTTTTGGCCCCTCCTGAATTCTTCCAGCTGGTGGTAGCTTGTCAGTTCTGTGCTCCTTATCAGGACCTCCTGATGTGAGATAACTCATGCAAGTGGTTGTTATCCTGCCTGGCCAGGGCAGGCAGTTTCGGTCAGTTGTTCCCTAACATTCCATATAAGCATCCCTAAACAATGCAGTTTTATTTTACAGATACTTGAACTTTCTGTACTTGGAATTGTGACTAGCTTCCCAGGTGGCACAGTGGTAAAGAATCCATCTGCCAATGGAGGAGACTCAAAAGACGTGGGTTTGATCCCTCAGTTGGGAAGATCCCTTGGAAGAGGAAAATGGCAACTCATTCCAGTATTCTTGCCTGGAGAATCCCATGGACAAATGGTTACAGTCAGGCCAGCTACAATCCATGGGGCTGCAAAGAGTAGAACAAGACTAAGCATACATACACACCTTTCATATTATTTGTGAGATTCATCCACAATGCTGCAAGTAGTTCTAGTTATTTCATTTTTCTAAAATAAATTTACTTTCAGTTCAGTTCAGTTCAGTCGCTCAGTCATGTCCGACTCTGCTACCCCATGGACTGCAGCACACAAGGCCTCCCTGTCCATCACCAACTCACGGAGTTAACCCAAACTCATGTCCATTGAGTCGGTGATGCCATCCAACCATCTCATCCTCTGTCGTCCCCTTCTCCTCCTGCCCTCAATCTTTCCCAGCATCAGGGTCTTTTCAAATGAGACAACTCTTTGTATCAGGTGGCCAAAGCATTGGAGCTTCAGTATCAACACTTTCAGTGAATATTCAGGGTTGATTTCCTTTAGGATTGACTTGTTTGATCTCCTTGCAGTCCAAGGGACTCGAGTCTTCCAACACCACAGTTCAAAAGCATCAATTCTTTGGCGCTCAGCCTTCTTTATGGGCCAACTGTCACATCAGTACATGACCACTGGAGAAACCATAGCTTTGACTAGACAAGCCTTTGTTGGCAAAGTGCTATCTTTGCTTGTTAATACGCTGTCATAGTTTGGCATACTGTAGATTTGTCATAGTTTTCCTTCCAAGGAATAAGCACCTTTTAACTTCATGGCTGCAGTCACCATCTGCAGTGATTTTGGAGCCCAGGAAAATAAAATCTGGTACTGTTTTCATTTTTTCTAAATTGCCTTGCCTCATGATTATTTTTACGTATTTTATATCCTTTACTTGACAGGTCACTGGGGGCAGAGAAAGGGTCTTTTTCATCTTTGTGTTCTCCATGATACCGAATACAATCTATTACACATTGTGGATACACAATAAGTGTGTTTTGGTTAACCTGATAGCTAATACCAGAGGGATGGATAAAATAGAGTTATCATTCATAAGAATTAATGTAAATTGAATGCATACTCTGTGCCAGGTACAATAGCTTTACAATAATTATTTAATCTATCACACAATCCCATGAGATAAGCACCATTACTAGTTTTTATTTGCCCAAGATATAGTCAGTAAGTTAGAGCCTGGGGCAGAATCATCTGACTCTAAATCTTCTGCTTTAATCAGTGTGTTATAATGCAAAGCAACATGGTGGGAACTCAAACATTTTGAGTTTGGAAGAGGGTTAGCAGACGAGAGACTAGCTCTTATTTCCTGGAGGACTTAGCATCTGGGTTTAGAAAGCTAGATTAGGGCTAAATTGTGGATGTCTTTGAATGCCAGGTATAGTATGAGAAGTCATCTCCGTTTCTGATTTTCATCTGTACCAGTCTAGATGCTGATTACCTTCTGACGCCCAGCATAAATACCTGATATGATATGAGAACTTCCACAGTCCTCCAAATCACATTGAACTGCCCCTACTTCCATAGTACTTTGTTTACATCTCTGCCTTGATGCATAACATCACTTTCTTAATAGCAATAGTCTGTGGATGTGTCTATCTTCACATTTTATAAACTCTTTGACAGCAGGCACCCTATTTTACCAGAAGATGAGGGAATGTGTGCATATATTTTCCTCATTTCCTCTTTATTATATATCTATAAAATCATGTACAGATGTGAAAGTTGGACCATTAAGAAGGCTTAGCACTAAAGAATTGATGCTTTTGAACTGTGGTGCTAGAGAAACTCTTGAGAGTCCCTTGGACAGCAAGGAGATCAAACCAGTCAATCCTAAAGGAAACCAACCCTGAATATTCATTGGAAGGACTGATGCTGAAGCTGAAGCTCCAACATTTTGGCCACCTGATGCAAAGATCTGACTTCTTGGAAAAGACCCTGATGCTAGGAAAAACAGGGCAGGAGGAGAAAGGGGCAACAGAGGGTGAGATNCCAGTCAATCCTAAAGGAAACCAACCCTGAATATTCATTGGAAGGACTGATGCTGAAGCTGAAGCTCCAACATTTTGGCCACCTGATGCAAAGATCTGACTTCTTGGAAAAGACCCTGATGCTAGGAAAAACAGGGCAGGAGGAGAAAGGGGCAACAGAGGGTGAGATGGTGGGATGGCATCACCAACTCAATGGACATAAGTTTGAGCAAACTCTGGGATATAGTGAAGGATAGGGAAGTGTGGAATGCTGCAGTCCATGAGGTCACAGAGAGTCAGACAGGACTTAGTGAGTGAACAGCAGCAGTATGAATAGCTACACTAGTGATGTATAAAAAAAGATGTAGAATTCAACAACTGATTAGAAAATTCAGTATAAAAATAACCCTTTCACAGTAGCCCCCAAATCTAAATGGCAGCTAAAAAGATAGCTAACAAAGATGAACACACCATTACACATAAAAGCATAAAACTGTGCTAAAGGACATTTCAAAAATATCTGAAAGTAAAGAAATAAACTTAGTAAGACCTATACAGAGTATGGGATTTTACCTATAAACAATCTAAGATTTTAGGCTGCTCTAGTTCCACGGATTCTGGCATAAGACATGAGAATCTTGGGTGAGAGACAAAGGACTTTATTATAATTTTTTAATATAAATTTATTTATTTTAATTGGGGGCTAATTACTTTACAATATTGTATTGGTTTTGCCATACATCAACATGAATCCGCCACGGGTGTACACTTTATTATTGACAATAAAAGCAGTAACCAGAGCTCATGATGAGTTGTGTCTATCCCTAATACCCGCCACCCTCCTAACCAAGTCCCACAAGGATGATATGAAGGACGCTGAACACATACTGGATNGGGGCTAATTACTTTACAATATTGTATTGGTTTTGCCATACATCAACATGAATCCGCCACGGGTGTACACTTTATTATTGACAATAAAAGCAGTAACCAGAGCTCATGATGAGTTGTGTCTATCCCTAATACCCGCCACCCTCCTAACCAAGTCCCACAAGGATGATATGAAGGACGCTGAACACATACTGGATTGCATTACAGGAGAGGAACAATGAGTTTGGAGGTTCCACTGATTTTATGGAAAGTAAAAGCAAGCGTGCTTTTTTTCTATGGGGAGATATTTCCTCACCCTTCATTGCAAGCATGACCCTGAGAAATGGCTCAGAAAAACAGGCTTCAAGGATTGCATTTTGGCATACTCAGCAAAAAAATACAGGGATACAAAGGGACCATGGAGGATTGTTTCTCCCAAACACTATTGCATTTATACATGGGAAGACTTCATGTCAATAAGTTAGCAGGCATGTGTGCTAAGTCGCTTCAGTCCTGTCCGACTCTTTGTGATCCTATGGAATGTAACCCACCAGGCTCCTCTGTCCATGAGATTCTCCAGGCAAGAATAATGGACTGGATTGCCATGCCCTCCTTCAGGGGATCTTCCCCACCCAGGGATCAATCCCAAGTCTCTATGTCTCCTGCATTGGCAGGCAGGTTCTTTACCACTAGTATGACCTGAGAAACCCCCCAAAAGTTAGCAATTCACCTCAGATTAATCCATAAGTCCAGTAACACTCCAATAAAAATATTAATATTAACAAGACCATTTTTTGTGGAACTTGAAAATTGATTACAAAATTCAAAAGGCATATACAGAAAACTTGGTTTCCCTGACAGCTCAGTTGTAAAGAATCCACCTGCAATGCAGGAGATACCAGTTCTATTCCTGGGTTAGGAAGATCTGCTGGAGAAGGGATAGGCTGCCCACTCTAGTATTCTTGGGCTTCCCTTGTGGCTCAGCTGGTANAGCCCCACCCCCGCCCCTGCACATGGAAGGGAGATGACTGCCCCACCCAGGCCACAAGGCCATACTCCCTTGCAGACAGCGGGAAATAGGGGATTTTCCATGGCCACCCCTTGAACATCAGAAATCAACAAGTATTCTCTCAAAGGGAAAAAAAAAATACAGAAATCAAAACATTTAAATATGAAAAACCAAAGGGAACTGGGTGGAAAGAGGCTAAAGACAAAAGGAACTTGAGTTTCTTGGGAAGGGTCTCCCATATCCCCCTGCCCATTAACGAATGGGCTTGAGGCCTGGGATATGAGGCTCACACAGTGAGTTTGCAGTGACACAGCTCCTTGTAGATCTGCCGACGAAGTTTGGGCATGTCCTGCTGAGTGAAGCTGAATGGCTGAGACAGGGCCAGGTGCTTGCAATACTGGAGTTAACAAAGCAGGCCATGAGAACCACCTACAGAGCACGCCCCACCTCCCCCCCACCCTGTGCTACATATTTCTTCTGATACACCTCTCACTGGATCTTTCCAAAAATATTCCCATTTCACAAACGAAACCAAGGTCCCATAGGCTGGGGTTCAAAAAAAGTCTGACTGTAAAGCCAAGGTTCCTATTTGGTATATAAAATATCAAGTGTTAACAAAAACACTTTGCGTTGGGGATCAGAGGCAGCCATATCAGGGCCAGAGACCAAGGATCCCGTCCCAACACAGTATGGAGAAGCCAAGAGAGGACCAATGAAATCAGGGTTTCTGCATTCTAACACGTAGGGTTACTCCCGATACGTAAGTGGTTCTAAGTCAAATGAGGGAGGCCGAACTGCTTCCCCCTCCCTCCCAACTCTCTTTAACCCACCTAGTATCTGCTTACCTGCAACACAAAGGCGCCACAGTCACTGTCATTATTCTGCCTGGCCACATTCTGGAGAATAAAAAGAAGGTAAGCCCTTCTCCTGGAGACCCTAAGGGTATAGCTTCAACTTCTGCCTCCTACCACACCCCCGACCACCCAACCCTGCTTAAACCTCCTCTAGGAACTTACCATTTTGAAGTAACCTTTCCAGCCCTGGTGGAAATCCAGCCGGTCTTTCTTCACTGCCTCTGCTTGCAGATACTTGGCAATATGCTGTGTAGATGGAGGAAAGGAGGAAGTGAGCCTCTGCATTTCCCAACTGAACCCTAGCTGTGCTGGTCACAGGCACCAAGCCCAGGTTGCTCATCAGAGACCCAAAACCCAACCTTCTGCCTGAAATGCCTTGCCACTGGATCGCCTCCCCACATTCTGCCCATCTTTCCCTTCCCTCTCAAACCTTAGGGCAGCGGCGGTTCAGGGTGCGCTGCGAGTCAAAATAGGTGATGGTGCGCCGCCTCACGTCAACAGAGATGAGAGACCAATGCACCTCCAGGTGTATGGGGATTAGCAGGAGCTCTTTATTGAAGATGTCCACCTAAGGAGGCAGGGATGGAGGTCAGGGAAGAGAGCACAGGAATCCTGCTAATTGTTACGAGGGTTCTAAAGGAGGAGCAGGCAAGGAGCTAAGTGGAAGAACTCAACACCCAGCCCCTGGACCGTGAGGCAAGGCCCAGCATCTGGATATCTGGATTCTTGGGCTTAAGGAGGAAAGCAAGACAGAGGAGGTGGTACAGAACAAACACTGGAGGGCCCAGGATAGGCCAGGTACTTTTTACACATTAAAGGTACAAGTGCTTAGTAGGTTCAAGATCCTGGAGCCAGACCCTCAGGGTTCAAACTCAGCTTCTCCATGTACTAGCTTATGACCCAAGCAAGTTACTTAGAAACTCTATACCTCAATTCTTTTTTCTGTAAGACTGAAAATAACAGTATCTACCTTCACCTATTTGTTACACAGATTAAACTAATTAATATCCACAATACACTAAGAACAATGACATCCATAATACACTAAGAACAATGCATGGCACCTAACAGATGCTCAGTCAGTTAACACAACAATCCTGAAACAAAGTTCTCATGAGGAAACTGGCCTGGAAAAGTAAAGCAACTTGCTCAAGGTGAGAGAAGTAAGCGATGACAGAGGTGGAATTTAAACACAGGCATAGAGAAAGCCAAGTTCTTTCCTATGCATGTCACCCCACCTCTATAGGGAAACAGGAATTAAGAAATGCTAGAGGCAATGGCCCTACCTCACTAGAGAAATTTCCTGGCCTTTGAATTGGAGGACAGGTAAACTAATCAGAACGGAGAAAAGAACTCTTTCCCACCCCACCAAACCTGCCGCCCTCTGCCTTAATTATATTCCCCAGTAACTTAGGCCAAAAACCTAGGCATCATCCTTGATTGCTATGTTTTCCTCATCTCTCATGTCCAATCCATCAGAAAGTCCTATTGGTTCTACCTGCAAGAGCCACCCTAAACAAAACTACTTCTATCGATATTTCCACATTGACCACTCTGGTCCAAGTTTCTCATCAGGACTTCTCAGCTACTCTGTTTAGTCTGCTTCCACTCTTAACCCCTTTCCCTCTATCACCGAAACAGGAGTTTAAAACATGAGTCACTTCCCAGATTGCTTGACACTCTTCAATGGCTTCTTAGACCACAAAGAATAAAATCTACCCTGGTTGACCTGCCCTCCACACCTCACATGATCTACTCTGTGACCAAATTTTCTATGGTTTTTCCTTTGCTCACTCTGCTCCAACCACGCAGGCAGCCACACAGGCCCTCTGATCCTCAAATGTTCTTTCTTGCTCTGTGTTCCATGTTCCTGGTGTTCCCTTTGCTTAGTATACCCTTGCCCAGATGTGCACAGGGTTGGCTCCTCCTCACTCAAGTATCATCTAAGAGAAGCCTTTTCAAACCACCCTATCTAAAGTACCCAGCCCCATGCTACCACATTACTGTTTTGTTTACAGCAAATTATCACCAGCTGTACTTTAACTAGCTTATTGATTCTCACCCCTAAAAGGCAGTAAGTTTTCCTTATTTAATACTGTATCCTTAATACCCAGAACAGTACCTGGCACACAAAAGACATTTAATACTTGAAAGTCTGAATGAACAGGGTTGGGGAAAGGATTCATAGGAAACAGAACTCTTCTTTAGGGGCAAGGTGTTACATAAGATGTGAATTCATAACTCACGTTTTTGGTCCACCTTTTCACCCCATCATAACCTTTGGTACGGAGTTTATCATAGAAGAAACTGTTGAAGAAATGCACCTGTGCCAATGATACAAAAGAGACAGGTGGAATCAACAGACCACAGGCCCTCCCGCCACCTGTCCTCTCCCCCGCCCATTCCATTTCATCACAGCTCTAAGGACTGGTTTCCACAAACTCCAGTCCAACTTACTAAAGGTAAAAAGCACAAACTGTTTTCAACCTCATCTTATAATTTCCTACCCTGATTTGTGGGGTTAGCCACTGGGGAAAAACACTATAGACTAGGGGAAAGGATTAGAATTGAAAAGTTCAGGACCAAGATTACAAATTTGAATTTAACAAATTACCTTCTACTGCCCCTCCCCAGAAAGAAAGACCCTCTTTATGTAAAATGGAAGACATGAAAGAGACTGAAAAATCTGCTTAAAACGTCCAAAGTTTTTCCAGGGACTGAAGTATCTGGTTAGGCCTACCTTTTCAGGGACTGTGTCCATGACCAGGTCTCCGTACATGTTCATCACCTGAGGAGAAAATGGGAGGCCACTTGCCATGGAGGGTGTGGCATGGGTACAGGGTTTCCCCACAGAGAGGGCCCCAAACACGTTGTTCCCCAAACCCCCTCTTGGGCCTGTTTCTCCACACCTCCTTACCTGGTCATTGAGCCAGTTCTGTCCATACAAAGTCCCCAGGTCATCCATGGTCAGCACATGCCGCTTATAGGTGACTCGGAAGCCCCTCACCATGGCATTGCCTGGCATCCGCTGGTATGACTGGATCAACTGCAGCACCAGGCCCTTCCTGGGTAGGCCAAGGGTTGAGTCATGCAAGAGATCGGGGTGGGGGCGGTGGCTTGGGCACACAGCGTACCTTCTACTGCCTAGAATAAGAATCTAAAACTTTTTCTTTGGGTCATGGGTCCTTTTGAGGACTTGCTAAAGGCACACTCCCCTGTAAGAAGCACAGGAATACTTAGGTCCACGTGGTATTTCAGGGTCCCAGGTAAAGGCCCTCCCGGGTGGCTCACGGGAGCTCGGCACCTTGTCTGCAGATTCCTCCCCTTCAGTTCTAGCTTCCTCCTCCTCCCCGACTACATCCCTATGGGAGAAAAGGCAGCAGCATTCTCTCCCCATCTCTCAGGTCCCAGCCCTCTTCCAAAGGGCATCTCTTTCATGCCTCACCTGGAAGGTGCAGAGAACTCCTGCTGGAAAATGTCCTCTAGTTTCTCCACTACCTCATCAGTGCTGAGGGGGATGAGGCTGCCATAAGTCTGAAGGAATTCATCCAAGATGCCTGAGTGGAGGGAGGAGAGAAAAGTGAGACTCCAGACTCCGATCTCACAGTCAGCGAAGGGGAAAGACGAGATCCTGGAGGGCTCCTTACTTTGCACACAGGTGACGTGCTCCTCCCGCAGAGGGCTGTGCTGGCCAGCTTTCTCCCCAGGCCGCTCGGCCTCTTCTGCAGTGCCCACATCTGAGCCCTGAAAAAGCTCCTGGGCCACGTGGTCCCCGATGCTGCACACGTTGCTGATAAGGATGCTGGCATCAGGGGGTGCCAGACTTCGCTCTCCTTCTGGCCCAAGTGGTCCCCCAAAGCCATTGGGCAGAGTACAAGAGAGGAGACCTGCAACGCAGGGGAAATAGGATGGAGGCAAGAAACTCGCTCGGATCAAGGAACAATGGGAAGAGTAAATGAGGTACCCAAATTATAAGACCACGAGAAGGAGGAACTGAAAATCTACCAGTACAAATATTAAAGAATGAAAACCCTAAAGCATGGGATAATTATGTTCAAGAGGTTATAAGGGACAGACAGGAAGAGTTATTACAGGCATACCTCAGAGATATTGCGGGTTTGCTTCCAGACCACTACAATAAAGCAAATATTGTAATAAACTGAGTCACACAAATTTTGGTGTTTCCTGGTGCATATAAAACTTACCTTTACTATACTATAATTTATTAAGTGTGCAACATTATACCTAAAAAGCCAATTTAAAAATACTTTATTACACATGAAAAGATGCTCAACATCACAAATCATCAGAGAAATGCACATGGAAGCTACAATGAGGTTATCACCTCACGCTGGTCAGAATGGCCACCATCGAAAAGTCTACAAACGAGGATTTCCCTGGTAGTACAGTGGATAAGAATCCACCTGCCAACGTGATCCCTGGTCAGAGAAGGGTCCACATGACATAGAACAACTAAGCTCGTGTGTCTAGACGCTGTGCTCCGCAACAGGAGAAGCCACCACAACGAAGAGCCCCCCGCTCTTGACAACTAGGGAAAGCCCAAGCACAGCAACAAAGACGCAGCACGGTCAAAAAATAAACCACCTCTGTCTTCTTAAAAAGAAAAAAGTCTAGAAACAAGGTTGGAGAGGCTGTGGAGAAAAGGGAACCCTCCTACACTTACACTGTTGGTGGGAATGTAAGGTGGTAAAATCACTACAGAGAACAGTATGGAGGTTCCTTAACTAAAAACAGCAACTACCGGGTGACCCAGCAATCCCACTCCTGGGCATACATCTGGAGAAAACCCTAATGTGAAGACACCTGCACCCTGATGTTCACTGCAGCACTATTTATAACAATCAAGACATGGAAACAACCTAAACGTTCATCAACGGATGAATGGATAAGGAAGACGCAGCCCATATAAACACTGGCATGTTACTCAGCCATAAAATAAAGAATGAAAACAACTCCCATTTGCAGCAACATGGATAGACCTAGAGATTATCATACCAAGTGAAGTCAGAGAGAAGCAAACCATCACACGTATGTGGAACCTGATTTTTAAAAAAAGATAAAATGAACTTATTTACAGATTAGAAACCAACTTATAGAAATACTGAAAACAAACTTATAGTTACCAAAGGAGAAATGTGGAGGGGAACGATAAATCAGGAGCCTGGGATGAACATATACACACTACTATATATAATATAGGATTTAGTTAGAACTGGACATGGAACAACAGACTGGTTCCAAATAGGAAAAGGAGTACGTCACGGCTGTATATTGTCACCCTGCTTATTTCACTTATATGCAGAGTACATCATGAGAAACGCTGGACTGGAAGAAACACAAGCTGGAATCAAGATTGCTGGGAGAAATATCAATAACCTCAGATATGCAGATGACACCACCCTTATGGCAGAAAGTGAAGAGGAACTAATAAGCCTCTTGATGAAAGTGAAAGAGGAGAGCGAAAAAGTTGGCTTAAAGCTCAACATTCAGAAAACGAAGATCATGGCATCCAGTCCGATCACTTCATGGGAAATAGATGGGGAAACAGTGTCAGACTTTATTTTTTGGGGCTCCAAAATCACTGCAGATGGTGACTGCAGCCATGAAATTAGAAGACACCTACTCCTTGGAAGAAAAGTTATGACCAACCTAGATAGTATATTCAAAAGCAGAGACATTACTTTGCCGACTAAGGTCCGCCTAGTCAAGGCTATGGTTTTTCCTGTGGTCATGTATGGATGTGAGAGTTGGACTGTGAAGAAGGCTGAGCGCCGAAGAATTGATGCTTTTGAACTGTGGTGTAGGAGGACTCTTGAGAGTTCCTTGGACTGCAAGGAGATCCAGCCAGTCCATTCTGAAGGAGATCAACCCTGAGATTTCTTTGGAAGGAATGATGCTGAAGCTGAAACTCCAGTACTTTGGCNAGACACCTACTCCTTGGAAGAAAAGTTATGACCAACCTAGATAGTATATTCAAAAGCAGAGACATTACTTTGCCGACTAAGGTCCGCCTAGTCAAGGCTATGGTTTTTCCTGTGGTCATGTATGGATGTGAGAGTTGGACTGTGAAGAAGGCTGAGCGCCGAAGAATTGATGCTTTTGAACTGTGGTGTAGGAGGACTCTTGAGAGTTCCTTGGACTGCAAGGAGATCCAGCCAGTCCATTCTGAAGGAGATCAACCCTGAGATTTCTTTGGAAGGAATGATGCTGAAGCTGAAACTCCAGTACTTTGGCCACCTCATGTGAAGAGTTGACTCACTGGAAAAGACTGACGCTGGGAGGGATTGGGGGCAGGAGGAGAAGGGGACGACCAAGGATGAGATTGCTGGATGGCATCACGGACTCGATGGAGGTGAGTCTGAGTGAACTCCGGGAGATGGTAATGAACAGGGAGGCCTGGCGTGCTGCGATTCATGGGGTCGCAGAGTCGGACACGACTGAGCGACTGAACTGAACTAGTATATATAGCACAGGGTATTCTACTCAATGTTCTGTGATAAGAATCTAAAAATGAATGAATATATGTATAACTCAATCACTTTGCTGTACACCTGAAACTAACACAACACTGTAAATCAACTATATTCCAATAAAACAAAAATATTTTTTAAAACTTCACTGCTAAAAATGCTATCATCTGAGCCTTCAGTGAGCCGTAATCTTTTCAGGAGTGGAGGCAATGAAATATTTCAAGAATTACCAAAACGTGACACAGACATGCTACTGAGCAAATACTGTTGGAAAAATGGCATTGATAAGACTTGCTCTACTCAGTGTTGCCACAGACCTTCAATTTGTAAAAAATGCAATGTCTCTGGAGTACAATAAAGTGAAGCGCAATGAAATGAGGTATGCCTGTACTCAAAAACAGAAGGAGAGCAAGAAAACATTAGGATTCAGAGAGATGTAAATTTCAAAGCTATTTCTCATAATGCCTAGCATACTAGCATAGTACCTGGCATACAGCAAAGACTCAATAAATACTCAAATAATTAATAAAGACAGAGCCTGATGTTGTTTAGTTGGGGTTCTCCAAAAGAGAAACATTCTGAGTGAGAATGTCACACACAACTGTCCAGGTGATGTACTCCTCTACCCAGAGAGATCCATCCCACCACTCTAAGAATGAGATGTACATGCTTGGGGCACTTACCCTCAGAGGCCAAATGAAGAGAGAGTTCAAGCAGATATGACTGGCTTTTCTAAACCATGATTGCCTCTCTCATCTATGCACAGGGCACCTACTTAGGAATCCTGTTTCCCGGCCTTGACTCTCTTCCCAGACTTAGTTCCTGCTCCGAGTGGGGCTTAAAACATTGCACAACTGTTCTGCAATCTCTCTCTCTGCCCTCCTACTTTCCTTAGACCCAGCTCTTATCACAGCAAGAGACTCCTGGTCTCCCAGGATCTTACCCTCTCCACCCTCTTCTCTGCCCCATTCCCACCTTACCAGAGTCAGGGCCCAGAGGAGACTTTGGAGTCCACCTTAATCCATCTTCCTCCATGGGGGCCCCAGAGGGCACTGGTGGAGACCCTCTCACCCCATCCTCAGCCATGAGAGCACCTAACAGACTCAGCCGGGGTGGAGGTGGTCCCCGGGGGGAGTCAAAACGACAGCAGGGAGATGGCACCTGTGGTGTCACAGCCCCTTCCCGGGGTGAAAGATGGTTCTTGGGGTGTGAGAGGTTCCGCCGCCGGCCCCGGTGGCGCCCCCAAAGCTTCCAGTGGAATGTCAGCGAGGTGCTTTTTGAGTAGAGCAGCATCCGGAAGGCTCTCATAGCTCTGCGACGGCGCTGTGAACAGGTTTTCCGATGAGTAGGGCGGGGAGGGCGAGGCCTCTGGGAAGCTCCCAGCTGACCCCATCTGGGGGGCAGCCTCCAAGCTGCTACTTCCTCCTCCTCGTCTTCATCTTCGTCGTCCTCTTCTTCCTCCTCCTCTTCACTAGCTGAGGCATCAAAAGAGGGCCGAGGGACAGGGAGGCGTCTGGTTGGCACTGTGGTCCCTGACCCAGGGTCTGGCCCAAACCCTCCGCCTGATTTGAGTCGGGGTTTGGGGGGTGGGGGCCAACGAAGACGCTCCCGCCTGGGACTTGAAAAAGCTGGGGCTATGCCAGGTCCAGGAGGCTCAGGCCCCCAAGACCCAGTCCCTTGTATAGTCTCTTTCATCTTCCAATAGCCTGGAAAACAAAAGTTGGAGTGTCAGAATCCAAACATCCTACAACCCCAGATCCCGCCTCTCTTTCTCAGCATGCATCTTCTGCAATCAGACACAAACAAACTACTGAAAAGAGAGATTTCAAGCAGACAGGACTGGCTTTTCTAAACCAGGACTCCCTTTCCTTAGACCCAGCTCTTAACACAGCAAGACTCCTGTTCTCCCAGAATCTTAGCCCTCCTCACCCCCTCCTCTGCCCACTCCTAACTTCAGATCTTCCTTATAGTTAACATGGTCCACAAGCTGCCCTATAGAGTCTGTGCCACCATCTCTCTCCTGCCCAGCTAGAGGCAAGGAAGAATGGCTAAGCAGCAGGCCTCAGGGCTCTTATTTCTCAGATCCCTACATCGAGCCTAGTATTTTCAGGCTCCACTTCTCTACTTTACCACCAGAGACTTCCCTGGTAGCTCAGACGGTAAAGAATCCGCCTACAATGCAGGAGACCTAGGTTCTATTCCTGAGTCAGGAAAATTTCTTGGAGAAGGAAATGGCAACCTACTCCAGTATTCTTTTGCCTGGAGCAGTCCATGAACAGAGGAGCCTGGCGGGCTACAGTCCATGGGGTAGCAAAGAGTCGGACACGACTGAGCACTAACACAAGTCTATTGGCACAAGGGATATCCTAATTGAGAGCTAATAAGGGAAATGGCTCAGTACGGGAGTACTGACATGGTACAGAGATACGTGAAAACACAACTTCCGCCGGTAATTCGTAAACGAGAGTGAGAGTGCTCCATCACCGCGGAATGAATGGGGTGTGTGGGCATGCTCGGGTCGTCTCAGGAGGGAATGGGGATGCGAGGGCTACGGTTCAGGTCATAGAATCTAATGAGAAGGGAAGGATTTTAGAGGAAACTGAAAGAGAACCGGATGGCGCTTAAGGAGCCGAGTCAAGGCGCGCTGAGACGGAACTCAGCCGAGGCAGGTTAGCCCAGCCCCCTTCCTGCTCCGTCCTGGGGACCAGAATGCGTCCCAGCATCGGTGTGGTCCTACAGGCTCGGGAGACTCCGCGTGCAAGGGCCTTATAAAGCCCCTTCGAGGGCCTCCTGGGCCCCCATTAGGTGGGAATGGGGTCCAGAAATGGGAGAGACCGTGGCAGAGCTGGGGGGAGGGGAGGGGGCGTCCTCACCCAGAGCGGGGAAGCCGGGCGGACAGGCCCGAGGGCGGGCGTCTCCGGCCTCAGGCTTCCCGGCTCATCTCTCCGGCGGCGGCGGCGGCCCCACGACTTCTGCTGTCTTCAGGCGCAGCCGTCTCAATTCAGGATTCCAACGCTTCTGGGCCGCGCGCCGCGCCACCCCGCCGCGACCGCCTCTTGCTCTGCTTCAGCCTCCACCTCCACCTAGATCTCTGCGCTCGAGGACTTTACATCTCAATGGAGGAATACTGAAATAAAGCAATAAGCATACTAAGTAAATAAGTTGAATATTGTATTAGAGAATGATGAAAGCAGAACAGAGTAAGGCAGATAGAGTAGGGCTGTGCAGGTTGCAGTATTAAATAAGCTAGTTCAGATAGGCTTTATTGAAATGGTGAGATTTGAGCCTTAAAGAAGGTGAAAGAGTGTAAATAATTGGATAACATGGACAAAGGATTAATTTCCAAAATATACAAGCAGCTCATGAACTCAATGCCAGAAAAACAAACAACCCAATGAGAAAGTGGGCAGAAAACCTAAACAGACATTTTTCAAAAGAAGACATACACATGGTTAACAAACATGAAAAGATGCTCAACATTGCTAAGTCTCAAAGAAATGCAAATCAAAACTACAATGAGGTATGACCTCAGAATGGTGATAATAGCCATCATTAAAAAATCTACAAACAATAAATTTCAGAGAGGGTGTGGAAAAAGGGAACCCTTTTGGATTATCAGTGGAAATGTATATTAATACAGCTACTATGGAGAACAGTATGGAGAATCCTTAAAAAAACTAGGAATAAAACTACAAATGACCTATCTGTCCCAGTATTGGGAATATACCCTGAAACCATAATTGAAAAAGTCACATGTACCCCGATGTTCATTGCAGCACTATTTGCAATAGCTTCCCTGGTGGCTCAGACAGTAAAGCATCCACCTGCAATGCAGGAGACCCAGGTTCAATCCCTGGGTTGGGAAGATCTTTTGAAGAATGAAATATCTACCCATTTCAGTATTTTTACCTGGAGAATTCCATAGACAGAGGAGCCTGTCAGGCTACAGTCCATGGGGTTGCAAATAATTGGACACAACAGGGTAACTAACACTTTACAATAGTTAGGACATGGAACCAACCTAGATGTCCATCAACAGATGAATGGATAAAAAAGCTGTGGTACATATATATTAATACAATGGAATATTACTCAGCCATAAAAAGGAACACATTTGAGTTGATTTAATGAGGTGGATGAACCTAGAGCTTATTATACAGAGTGAAGTTAGAAAGAGAAAAACAAATATTGTATATTAATGCATATATATAGAATCTATACAGATCATCAAAGCAGTCAATCCCAAAGGAAATAAACGCTGAATAGTTATTGGAAAGGCTGATGCTGAAGCTGAAGCTCCAATAACTTGGCCATCTGATATGGAGAGCCTAATCACTAGAAAAGAGTCTGATGCTGAAGGCAGAAGAAGAATAGGGCAATAGAGGATGAGATGGTTGGATGACATCACCAATTCAATGGACATCAGTTCAGTTCAGTTCAGTCACTCAGTCGTGTCCGACTCTTTGTGACCCCATGAATTGCAGCACGCCAGGCCTCCCTGTCCATCACCAACTCCCGGAGTTCACTCAGATGCACGTCCATCGAGTCAGTGATGCCATCCAGCCATCTCATCCTTGGTCATCCCCTTCTCCTCCTGCCCCTAATCCCTGCCAGCATCACAGTCTTTTCCAATGAGTCAACTCTTCGCATGAGGTGGCCAAAGTACTGGAGTTTCAGCTTCAGCATCATTCCCTCCAAAGAAATCCGAGGGCTGATCTCCTTCAGAATGGACCGGGTGGATCTCCTTGTAGTCCAAGGGTCAAGTCAAGAGTCTTCTCCAACACCACAGTTCAAAAGCATCAATTCTTCGGCGCTCAGCCTTCTTCACAGTCCAACTCACATCCATACATGACCACAGGAAAAACCATAGCCTTGACTAGACGGACCTTTGTTGGCAAAGTAATGTCTCTGCTTTTCAATATGCTATCTAGATTGGTCATAACTTTTCTTCCATGAACTTGGGCAAACTCTGGGAGATGGTTATGGACAAGGAGGCCTGATGTGCTGTAGTCCATGGGGTTGCAAAGAGTCAGACATGACTTGACAACTGAAAACCAAACAGATGATGCTGATAAACCTATTTGCAAGACAGCAGGGGAAACACAGACATAGAGAACAGATTTGTGGACATAGTGGGGGAAAAAGATGGTAGGATGAATTGAGAGAGTAGCATGAAAACATACAGTACTATATGTAAAATAGATAGCTACTGGGAATTTGCTGTATGACTCAGGGAGTTTAAACCGGTGCTCTGTGACAACATAGAGGATGGGATGGGGTGGGAGGTGGAAGGGAAGTTCAAGAGGGAGGGGCCATAGGTATATCTATGGCTGATTCATGATGATGTATGGCAGACCAACGTAATATCATAAAGCAATTTTCCTCCAACTAAAAGTAAATTTAAAAAAGGAAAATGCATTAAATATTCATAACCTACCCAACATCATTGCTTAGATTAACCTGCCCTAAAGGTGCTAAACCACTTACATTTATTAGCTTACATCTGGGTAAAGTCATTTAATACAAATCCTCTTTTTTATAATAAAATGTACAGTATATCATGTAAATTACTGAATACTGTACTGAAAGTGAAAAACAGAGTGTTTGAACAGGTACAGAATGAGTGGAAGCATATCAGGATCGGTTGTTTACCTTGTGATCACTCAGCTGACTGGGAGCTCTAGATCTCTACCGCTGCCCAGCATGTTGACAGAGTATCCTACCACATATCGCTGGCCAGGGGAAACATCAAAATTCAAAAGCTTATGGTTGTGTATTTTTCCTCTGGACAGGTTTAGCTCTGTGAGTACAGGCTCATTGAGGTGTATCTTGACTTAGCTAGAGATATGATTTTGCCAGAGAAGCAATACAAAGTGAGAAAGGAGCAGGAGAGTGGAGGGTATATGTCAGTGAGTGATCACAAAGACTGAGCATGACATCTGAGCTAGGGAAGGAGGGGAGAGAAAACAGTAGGGAGAGAGAGATGGTAAGACCAATGGACTAGAGATTCTGGTGAGGTTAAAAGGTAGTGGGGTCTGGGTAACACAGGGAATGAACTGGAAAAAGAGGAGGTATAAAATGATCATTCTTGAGTTCCCCAGGAATTAAGACAGGACTACTGTTGGGAGTAACCTACTGTAGGAGCTAAAATTTTTCAGAAATAAAGGAGAGGAGTCCTGAAGTTTGGTTGATGATGACAATGCAGGCTAGTTGGTGACACGAGCTGTCAAAGCTGGAGGTTTTGGAGGATGTGGGAGAGGAATGTTCTAAAGGAGGCAATGAGAAACATGAAAGACATTTACCAGAGCTTCAGGCTCTGTGGAACAATGGCCATGGGAGAAAAAAATCCTCTGCTTCTCTTGAGTGGAAATCAGGTGACACAGAATCCTCAAGGAAGAGCCTGGTTTCTGTTAGGGCAAGAAAATGAAGGGAATGAACTGGAAAAAGAGAAGGTATAAAATGATCATTCTTGAGTTCACCAGGAATTAAGACAGGACTACTGTTGGGAGTGACTTACTGTAGGAGCTAAAATTTTTCAGAAATAAAGGAGAGGAGTCCTGAAGTTTGGTTGATGATGACAATGCAGGCTAGTTGGTGACACGAACTGTCAAAGCTGGAGGTTTTGGAGGATGTGGGAGAGGAATGTTCTAAAGGAGGCAATGAGAAACATGAAAGACATTTACCAGAGCTTCAGGCTCTGTGGAACAATGGCCATGGGAGAAAAAAATCCTCTGCTTCTCTTGAGTGGAAATCAGGTGACACAGAATCCTCAAGGAAAAGCCTGGTTTCTGTTAGGGCAAGAAAATGAAGGGCACATTCAGAGAAGAAGGTGATGGTATAAAGGAATTACTGAGGTTGCATTGCATTGCATTTTAAGAGTAGGAAAGTGGTGTGAGAAGTGAAGTAAAGAGAGAATGTGGTCACAGCCTTATGGAATTTAGGATGTAGATGTTGAGGAGTATCATGGGGATTTGGGGATTCTTGTGGTGACTGGCACAAATGGGCATAGACATTATGATGAGGTGGGTTCTGATGGATTTGAGGCAGATCGATTCAAGACAGACTTTGAAGTTTGCGACAGGAGTGGGGAGGTGACTGTCTGGGGCTTCCTTTAACCCCAAGAGATGTGGAATTTCAGTCTTACTTCTGGTGCACTGGACAACAGAATGTTCTATGTTGCTCTTGGAGATAGGTCACATAAATCTGTAAGGATGGAAAACGTGGCTAGAAACTACATATCACATTCAGGGTAGGAGTATTCCTTGGAAAGTGAGAGGGGAATGGAAATGGGATGAAAGTTAAGGAAACTTCAATTTTTTTGTAATATTTATATTCCTTAAAATGGGGAAAGTAAATATACCTAAATATTAACAACATCTAACTCTGAGTGGTAGAAACACTGGTGTTCATTACATTTAATGCCTGGGACATTGTAGGCACACAGTGAAAGCTATTTTTTGAATGAGCATGCTTTTTTGTTTTAAAAGTTCCTCCTACATACACACAAAACTCTCAAGTTAGCACATTGTGCTACAAGAGCATAGAAAAATAAATGAGGAGAAGTGGGGGAGGTGTGAGAAATGCTTGAGGAGAGAGTGACCAGTGATCTGTGCAGAGCTCTACCACCATACACGAGCCATATCGAAAATATGGAGTGTAAGCTGAAGACAGTCCTGTCTCCATTTTACTTTAATACGCTAAGGCTCTGGGTGAGTATCCAGAAAATGAAATTGGAAGACTGAGTTCTTCCAAGTAACTACCAGATCCTCACTCTTCTCCCCAACGGAGACACTGGGTGGTGCTGCTGTCCAAAAATTCTGCTCTATCCTGGGGTTGTTACTTCAGTCTACAGAAGGGGATTCATCTAAGCACCTACTGCAGGCCGGGCTTCCCAGATGGCACTTGTGGTAAAGAAACTGCCTGCCAATGCAGGAGACATAAGCGATGTAAGTTTGATCCCTGGGTGGGGAAGATCTCCTGGAGGACGTCATGGCAACCCACTCCAGTATTCTTGCCAGGAGAATCCCAGGGACAGAGGAGCCTGGCGAGCTACAGTCCATAAGGATGCAAACAGTCAGACACATCTGAAGTGACTAAGCATGCTTGCACACTACTGTCAACCAAGCAAAGTGCTTGGGATTAGAGATATAAAGATGAATAGTCTCAGCAGATTCTCCTCTGATTACACTGCTACCATGTGCAGTGGCTAAGAAATTAGAAAATGTGACTTTTACAGAGGAGAGCACCACTGTCACAGACATGCCCAGGTGTGGGAGTGAAAGACCCTGCACCACCCACCCTTTCCATGAGCACCTCTCCCCCACCCGCTGGTCAAGGATTACAACTGACAACAGTGAGCATCACCGGTCATCACACAAACTTTGGCTCCTTTGGATATAAAATGTAGAGAGCACCTGAATATGGCTCCTTCATCTTGAATCTCAGAGCTTCAGATGTTCAAAGTTAACTGGGTAAGATGTGTCTGCTTGTTGTAGAGGCCCCTGTTATTGTGGAGGAGTGAGTATACTTGGGAGGAAGGGAAGTGGACCCTCAGGACGAAAGTAGTGGGAGAGGCAGGGGAGGTAGGCCAGCTGTCAATCCCTAGAGGAATCAGAATGTGTTTGGATGGAGTCTGGGCAGGCGAATCTGGTATGAGGTTGCTTCTAAGTCACTTCAGTCGTGTCCGACTCTGTGTGACCCCATAGACGGCGGTTACTAACACCCAGTTGCAGGGGTGAAGTCCTGAGTAGAGGAGAGATAGCGGACTTAGGCCAGCAAGACTAAAGCGGTGGGAGGGGCGAGGAGGTGGGTTTAGGATTCTTTGGACAATCAAAGAGAACTGGGGCAGAACCTGACATGCACCATATAACTGAGGGGTTCCGCACAGGAAGGCTAACCTCCTCTAGAGTGCTAAGCGGTGTCAGTGTGGCCCTCTACCTTTCTCTGATCTTCCAGTCTTCGAGTGAGGACGTGTGTCCCCACCGGAGCCCGAGGACTATGGGGACAGGAAGGCGTGGTGGCCGCGGGGCAGACGAATCAGGTCTGCAGGAATTGAAGGGGCGGAGATTAAGATGGGCGATTTGTAGCGGCCCCTCCTGGCAAGTCAGTGCCTTTGTCTTCACAGTACAGCCTTCTGAGCTGGATTCGGATCCTTCTCAGGTTGGTCCCTGGCAGGTCCGAGGCGGGAGCCCCAGGAGCGGCCATCCACTGCGGCTGTAGGTCTGATGCTGAGGGGACGGAGAGTTTGGGGCTTGGAATGGGCCCTCTGGGACTGGAGCTTCACTTCCTCCCCTCCTATGACTGCTAGGTTGGAGTGGGCTCCCAACAATGATGATCGTTATTTTAAAATGTAAGCAAATTGCTGCTAACAACGTGGCTTATGGGCCTGGTGCTGTTATTTTTTTATTTAAAGTCCCTGTTTCCCCACCTCTGGAGACTGGCAGCTGATCGCTTGTCCAGGAGGGTCCTAGAGTGACCACGACGAAGGGGAGGCATATTCGGGACGTCTGGCTGCTTGGGGGCCTCTCCAGTCTTGTCTGGGCACTAGAAGTGTCTTACTCCACCGGGATGAGACCAGACACGGGCAGGGGAGCTCTGCTTTCTGGGCTCAGAGGTCTCCTATTGTCACCTCTGGACAAACCCAGAATGATTACTGGGCACCTCACCTCCTAGCTTCATCTCCTCCTCTCTCCCTTGAGGAGAAAACATGGTAGAATAAAAATTGACTCTGTTTGGTTTATCCCATTCTGCTAAAGTTCTTGGTTTGACTGTAATTAGCTGTGCCATCCTACAGCATTTACAAACCAGTCTCACAAGGAGCTATTGTGAGATATGTAATTAGTTTTGACTGGATTTAATCTATGTTTTTTCCAGTAGTCATGTATGGATGTGAGAGTTGGACTGTGAAGAAAGCTGAGCACTGAAGAATTGATGCTTTTCAACTGTGGTGTTGGAGAAGACTCTTGAGAGTCCCTTGGACTGCAAGGAGATCCAACAAGGCCATTCTGAAGGAGATCAGCCCTGGGATTTCTTTGGAAGGAATGATGCTAAAGCTGAAACTCCAGTACTTTGGCCATCTCATGTGAAGAGTTGACTCATTGGAAAAGACTCTGATGCTGGGAGGGACTGGGGGCAGGAGGAGAAGGGGACGACTGAGGATGAGAGGCTGGATGGCATCACGGACTCGATGGACGTGAGTCTGAGTGACCTCCGGGAGATGGTGATGAACAGGGAGGCCTGGCATGCTGTGATTCATGAGGTCGCAAAGAGTCAGACACGACTGAGCGACTGAACTGAACTGAAAGAGCCATGCAAACTATGGCTTTGGCCTTCTCTACCTGACGACAGGATGAGGTGAGATAATCAGTTTAGATATTGGGTATACTCAAGTTTCCCAGGGATCAAGGGATCAGTTTGGCCCTCCTCACTTACAGCCTGCTGGAGAAACTCCAAGCTAAGGGAAACGTTTTGTCATGTAGTTTTACCTGAAAGTTTCAAAGTTAGTCAAGATTGTCTGAAAAGACATACCTTTCTAATCATACAGTGATAGATAATTCGGAAGAAAATGCTTCAGCTGCTCCACAGTCTCAGAGCAGTCTGTGGAAAAAATGAAAACAGCATACATCTATCTCTCAAATGGGGGAAAAAAAACTACAGTTGAGTCTAACAAACGTTTTGTTCATTATATTGCACACACACATACCTCACTGAGGATTTGTGGTTAATGCCTTAGCATTCTTAATTTAAAGAAGGTATGGCAGCCTCCCTGGTGGATCAGACAGTTAAGAATCTGCCTGCAATGGGGAGACTCAGTTTCAATCCCTGGTTTGGGAAGATCCTCTGGGAAGGGAATGGCAATTCACTCCACTATTCTTGCCTGGGAAATCCCATGGACAGAAGAGCCTGGAGCGCTACAGGTCATGGGATTGCAGAGTTGAACATGGCTGAGCAACTAACACTTTCTTTCTTATGGCAGCCTCCAATGATTTGGCAATGAGCTCTTTTCGAACTTAATCTTAGGAAAATACCCTCATAATAATTTGTGTGTGTGTGTGTTTGTTTTTTTCCCCAGTTATTCAACAGGAGAAAGAGTGTGCTGAAATGTAAAATGAGGACCTCCTCGCAAGAGCAAATTTCAACACTGCTTGAGTGTTTTGCTTTTGGCAAATCTTTGTAGAGATTTTAGATATCTTCTGATGTCTTTTCACCCATAGCCCCTGGCTAAGAGGTCAGGGGTAGTCAAAGTCCCCGCATCTTAACAGTTCCACTGGTGCATAAATTCCAGCAGGCAGATGCTGTCAATAATCTCACAATTGATGATCTTTGTGTGTAGTCTTTGAACTCCCATAGGATAAGCTGCTTTTAACTTTCTACAGTGATTCCCTCTATTGCTTCATAATCCTTAGGTTCCATGGTTTTGCATCTTCTCACAATTTTTTTTTCATTTCTAATGAAGCAATAAAATAATAAATATGACCAATAGGTTTATCATAGGCTCCTGTGGTTCATTTCTGGTGGTCTTCTAAGGAATGAAAGTACACAAGGGTACTTTTCAGCAAAATAAAACGAGTGCAGGAAAGATATTTTAGCAGATTTGGCACACGGGAAAGGCCCCTTCTGTCCAGATCAAGTGGGTCCTGACTTGGGGATTGTGTGGCTGAACCACACCAACTGCATTTTGTCAGTTCCATCTTAATTCGCACAGTCCTAACCTCCTCTCTTTTCACTTGATTGAGCTTTAGCCTAGTTTACAAGAAGTGAGGCCAAGCCAGATGAGTACCCTATCAACTTTTGCCCTTGCCTTCATCTGATATGAAACCTGCAAGAATGGATTTTGCTGACATAGATGGTTAATGGTCATGAAACCCCTGAAGGGAGGAACCCCTGTCCCAGTCACTGCACTTGTACTTCTGTCTTGGTAATCAGATTCTACTTTTAGCTTTGGCCCCTTTAAATCCTCTTGTACCCTTTTTGGAGGTCAGTGTGCAGTGCAGCTGTGAATGTCTCTGGATTATCTGTCCACTCTCTCCTTTGTTTCTTTATGTAAGTTACCCACAGTGAACTTCATAATTGCACTTTATGGCATTGCTCCCTCTGTTTTTTTGGTGTCAAAGTTCCTTTTCAGTTTGCAGGATATTATTCAATATGTGTGCCCTCCAACACGGATACTAAGTGCTCTTCCTGGAAGTTGGAATCATAGAGATAGAGAGCCTTGGGAGAAGAGGTCATGTGTACTAGCCTCTTTGTCTCAGAAATGAAGAAATGAAAACAAAGGGTCTGATTTGATCTTCTAAGGTGTGTAAGGGCTAGAATTTTAGGGGGACTCTTCTTGCTTTTTGGAAAGTGCTTTTCAACTAAAGTCAGGGGACATGAAAGACTGGGGTTGGATGGGGAGAGGCAAGAGGCTCTTGCTAACACCCGCTTTGCTAAGCACATCACTTCTTTCATTGGGCATCAGCTCAGATATGTGATACCTGATAATGAGCTGCAGCACAGAACTTCTGGTCTGGTTCTTGTCCTGAACAGAATTCACTGTTTTATGAACCAAATATTTTTGGTGTTTGTGGTGAACACAGGTACTATGAACCGAATTGGCTTCCCTCCAAAAAATTAATATGTTGAAGCCCTAACCCCAAGTGTGACTGGATCTGAATACAGGGTATTTAGGTGATTAATCGAGATGGGGCAGGGGCATAATTGGATAGGACTGTGGCTATATGGAAGAGGAAGAGATACCAGATCTTTCCTCTACATGTAAGGACCCAACAAGAAGATGACCACTAGCAAGACAGAAAGAGAGCTTTCACCAGAAACTGACACTGCTAGATCTTGATTCTCAGATTTCCATTCTCCAGAACTGTGAGAAAATGAACTTCTGTTGTTTATGCCACCTAGTCTACAGTATTTTGTTATGGCAAGCCTAGCTGACTAATATAATCAAGAAAACAAATAGATGAGTCCAGATGGCTACCCTAAAATGATACATTTATCACTTGAAATTTATAAGAACCAATCACCTATAATCCTACCAATTAGACATGTTAGCATTTAAGTGCCTAAGCATCCGGACTGTGGTCTATTAATATTCATATATTTTCTGACTAAAGGGAATAACGCTGTTGCTTTTTGCAACCTTCAATATTACCTTAGCACTCCCTTCTAAGAGATGACATTCTGAAATAATCACTGGGTTTACAGGAAGTGAAACTATGGTCTCTGCAATAGCATAAGTGTTCCTAAGCAAAACTTTTGCTAAAATATCAATGGGGTGACACAATTACAGGGCTTAGAGTTGTTGTTCAATTGCTAGTCAAATCTGATTCTTTTTGACCCCACGGTCTACAGCATGGCAAGCTCCTCTGTCCTCTACTCTCTCCTAGATTTTGCTCAAATTCATGTCCATTGAGTCGGTGACGCTAACTAACCATCTCCATCCTTTGTGACTTCCTTCTCCTTCTGCCTTCTCTATTTCCCAGCTCAAGGTCTTTACCAATGACTTGGCTCTTAGGATCAGGTGGCCAAAGTATTGGATCTTCAACTTCAGCACCGGTCCTTCCAATGAACATTCAGTGTTGATTCCCTTTAGGAATGACTGGCTTAATCTTACAGTCCAAAGGACTCTCAAGAGTTTTCTCCAGCAGCACAGTTCAAAAGCATCAATTCTTTGGTGCTCAGCCTTCTTTATGGTCCAAATCTAACATCTGTACATGACTACTAAAGAAAGCATAGCTTTGATAAGACTGACCTTTGTTGACAAAGTGACATCTCTGCTATTTAATATGCTGTATAACTTTGTGAAAGCTTTTCTTCCAAGGAGCAAGCATCTTTTAATTTCATGGCTGCAGTCACTGTTCACAGTGATTTTGGAGCCCAAGAAAATAAAGTCTCTCACGGTTGTCATCATTTTCCCATCTATTTGCCACAGTGATGGGACCAGATGCCATGATCTTAGATTTTTGAATGTTGAGTTTTAAGCCAGCTTTTCCAGTCTCTTCTTTCACCTTCACCAAGAGGCTCTTTACTTCTTCATCACTTTCTGCCATTAGACTAGTGTCATATGCATATCTGATTTTATTGTTATTTTTCCTGGCAATCTTGATTCCAGTTTCTGATTCATCCAGCCTGGCATTTCACATGATGTATTCTGCATAGAAACTAGAAAATCAAGGTGACACTATACAGCCTTGACTTACTCTTTTTCCAACTTTGAACTAGTCCATTGTTCCATGTCCAGTTCTAATTGTTGCTTCTTGAACCTGTATACAGATTTCTCAGGAGGAAGTTAAGGTGGTCTGGTATTACAATCACTTTAAGAATTTTCCACACTTTATTGTGATCCACACATTCAAAGGCTTTAGTGTAGTCAACGATGCAGAAATAGGAGCTTTTTTTAAAAAAAAAAAAATTCCCTTGCTTTTTCTATCTTCTTGATGGCTCAGATGGTAAAGAATTTGTCTGCAGTGTGGGAGATTCGGATTTGATCCCTCAGTTGGGAAGATCCCCTGGAGAAGGAAATGGTGACCTACTCCAGTATTCTTGCCTGGAAACTCCTGTGGATAGAGGAGCCTGGTGGCTACAGTCTATGGGGACAGAAAGAGTTGCACATGACTGAGCGACTAACACTTTCACTTTTTCTATTATCCGATGGATGTTGGCAATTTGATCTCTGGTTCCTCTGCCTTTTCTAAATCCAGGTGATACACCTGGAAATTCTCAGTTCATGGCTGGTATCATCCCCAGGACCCCAGGGATACTTTGAGCTGCTCAGTCATTGGCCCTAAATTTGGCCTGACCTACCTATGAGCTGACACCAGCTTCAGGACACCCCTAAGCCAAGGTTCCTCCCATCAGCAAGTGAATACTGTATCTAGTGTTTCTAGGCCTACAGCTACACACTTCAAATCTCTTTGGGATCATCAGAGTACAGATTTATATTAAATGAGTCCCCTTATCAGGGTTATTATTCATTATATTTGTGGAATATCAGAAAATCATTTTTTATTCATTTATTTTGCTGCAGCAGTTCTTCGTTGTGGCATGCACAATCTAGTTCCCCAACCCAGGATCTAAATTGGGACCTCTCGTTGGGAGTCCAGAGTCTCAGCCACTGGAAAACCAGGGAAATCCTCTAGATAAATCTTAAGAAAGAATTAGAAAAAGTGATATGGTTCCCAAGGATTATCAGGAAAAATTTCCACCAAATCACCTGCAATTAAATTTCTCTGGGTGGGACCCTGACATGGTCTTATACAACCAGGATACAGTTTTGGAAGTGAAAAGCTCACTGCAGAACCATCACAGATTCAAAACAGAACTGTGGACCCATAAGAAAAAGTGTTTATCCTTCAATAAAAAATAAATTAATTAAAAAATTAGTGTTTTACAAAATGACATAGTTTCTATTGTGTTCCTTGTTGCTGTCCAGTATCTCAGTGTCTGGCCATATGATATACAAATGTTTTTCAGAACTTTTCTGGCATGCTGATCAGAAAGATATATTATATATGAATTCCTGTGAATGAACTAGGATGATTTTGATTGTGTTAGGTGTATTTTACATTTGCTGCTGCTAAGTCGCTTCAGTTGTGTCGACTCTGTGCGACCCCATGGACGGCAGCCCACCAGGCTCCCCCGTCCCTGGGATTCTCCAGGCAAGAACACTGGAGTGGGTTGCCATTTCCTTCTCCAATGCATGAAAGTGAAAAGTGAAAAGTGAAAGTGCAGTCGCTCAGTCATGTCTGACTCTTAGCGACCCCATGGACTGGAGCCCACCAGGCTCCTCCATCCATGGGATTTTCCAGGCAAGAGTACTGGAGTGGGGTGCCATTGCCTTCTCTGATAATCAAATACAGGCATTAATAAATGAGTGTTACAACTGCACCATATGGGCCATGAAGCAGAAAGGCAAGGGTGAGAGACACACATGACATCTAGGAAGGAGGGAGGGAAGATGGGTTTTGATGTTAAAGACCTTGAAGGGAAATGAGAATATGTAATTTTTCACTTTTAGAGGGTTATTGAGGAAAACAGACACCTAAAAGTGTAATCATGATCTAACAGTGTTAGCTTGAAAATACAAATTAGAGCAAGGACTTTACAGCTTAAATAACAAACTATAAATTCCCACCTTAGGAAAATAGTATTAATTCGACAAGCATACCCCATTCAAACTTTTTTCAACATTGTCTGTGTTACAGAATTCATTGTAAAACATAAGCGTAAACTGAAATATGTTGCAGAAATAGCTGAATTTAAAAGCTCAAGAAATAATTCCTGTTTCGGCCTTTCTGGTGATCTCTAGGGTCATTATCAGTTTTGTAAACATTTTATTTACCTCTTTTATTCTGTAACTGTCTAAGAGATAGGGTACAGTAATCCATAAGATTTTATGTGGGAAATGACAAAAAAGTAAAGTGAAGAAACTGATAAGAAAAGTCAAAGTTACCACAATTAAACTTGTTTCAACATACCCCATATTCAGAATTATTTCAGATATATAAATGAGAAACCAAAAATAGTACAATAGTACTATAGTACAATAGTACAGTTAACTTCTCCAGATCTCTGAATTATGAAGTTATTATTCTATACTCCATTATTGGTATGTTTAGACTTACCGAATTCTAATTTTTTTACCTGCTATTTCTTACTACGTTTAAAATAAAAGTTTTGTGACCCACAATTATGTATCATAGGATAACAGGAGTGCCCAGTGAGAGTAGCTCAAGCACCAGTGTCCAGTGGAACAGCCAATGAGGGTCCTACAGCCTGTGAGCCACAGGCATTGTCCCAAAATGTGTGGGGAGGTGACCTGGGATAAACCTGGGTGTGCTTCCTTGAAATTTGTTTTCAAACATGGTTATTTGATGATATGAATCCACAGCTGGAAGAGGGACATGTCTCTTGACCTTTGCATTAAGTTAAGAGAAAGATGGTGAGCAGTTAAAAAAAAAAAAAAAAAACCTAAGATGACCTTGTCTTTGCAGTGTTTCAATATTAATATTAATGGTATTGTTAATATAATCTAATTTCCATTGTGTTTTCCTCTTAGCCCGTTGGTGTTCCGTGTTTTGTTAAGTTATTATTTAACTCAGAGGCAGTTGGTGATTTTCTCGTTACTTTTAATAGATTTATAGCCTCCCATTTCTATGGAGAAACAACATGTTCTGTCATTTAAACTTTTGGAATTTATTATGAAATTTACATATATTATATATTATTAAATTCATTATCCGGGGAAGGCAATGGCACCCCACCCCAGTACTCTTGCCTGGAAATCCAATGGACGGAGTAGCCTGGTGGGCTGCAGTCCATGGGGTTGCTAACAGTCGGACAGACTGAGCGACTTCACTTTCACTTTTCACTTTCATGCATTGGAGAAGGAAATGGCAACCCACTCCAGTATTCTTGCCTGGAGAATCCCAGGGATGGGGGAGCCTGGTGGGCTGCCGTCTATGGGGTCACACAGAGTCGGACACGACTGAAGTGACTTAGAAGCAGCAGCAGCAGTAAATTCATTATCAGAACTCAATTTTTGGTTAACTGTATCAAGTTTTCTATTTGTATTCTCAAATTGTTTGAAAATTCTCCTTTGGATTAGGATGTAGAAACTTGTAAGGAATCACTCTCAGCCAAACAATGAGACAAACACTGAATAGTATACAAAAAATATAACTTTTCTTGAGCCCATCCAGAAAGTATAAAACCCTTGTAGAGACCAAATTCATACAGGATTTCACCTTCAGCGGAGGCCTGTGCGCTAAAGAGAAAGAATGAGCCAGGACAGGACACAGGAGGGAGCTTTACTGTATAGTGCAGGCATAAAGGGGACAATGCCTGAGCAAGGAGGGGGCAGAAAGTTCTGGTATTTCCAGCCCAGTTTGGAAGCAGTCTGGTAGCTCATCACACCTCAAGTGCTTACCTTGGGAAAAGGAAAGCCAGCACTGAGGGCCAATGAGCCCATTATTAGTATCATTACACATTACTGTAACTGAGCAGGACACTATGTAGAATTTGAGGAGAATTCTACACTATGTAGAATTCTTCCACCTGCCTCTTGTTTGCACAAAAAGTTTAGCATGCTATATCTTCTCTGAATTCCAAAGAGTAAAACTTTATCAGAGAGGCGAGAAAATACAGAGACAAAGGAAAACAGTCAAGCAAGACAAAATAATAATAGTTTGTCCATTACATGAAATCAAGGACCTTCAGTTTCTCCTGAAGGGCTATAGATAATATTCTGAGCCATATACTTTGAGGTGTTTGCAGATACTGAAACCTCCACCTGGTGAAAGAAGTTAACTCTATGCTGACTACAAGCATTGGAATCATAGACCCCAAACTAGTTGGAACTAGTAGGTTGATGATGCTCACTCCCATTATACTTTATCACCAACCAATCAGAAGAATGTATGTGAGTTGGTCACACACCCTGTTACTCTCTCCCTCGCTCTATTTTAAAAAACCCTTCCCTGAAGGCCACTAGAGAGTTCAGATCTTTTGAGTATTAGCTGCCCATACTCCTTGCTTGATGCTTGCCGTAAGCAGTGTATTTTCCTTTGCCACAGCCTGGTATCAGTAGATTGGCTTTACTCTGTGCTGGCTAGTGGATCCAAGTTTGGTTTGGTAACAATTTTAGTAACCCAGTTTAGACAGTAACACTGACTGTGTCCTTGGCACATCAACATCTGTTCAATGACAAGCACTTTGGGCTTTCTCACAGACAAAGGTGTTCAAGAAGCTGCTGGACAGTATCCAAGAGCAGCCTAGATCTAGTTTCAACCTTCTGTAGGATGGGGCCCATTCCTGATAGAGCTGGCTGCAAGGTCTATTGTATCCAAAAACTAACACTGGTTCACTGGTGAGTGGGGCTGGGTCCTGGCACAGCTGGCTGAGGAGTCCAAGGTATCACAGAGCTGGTGCTGACCTGCTGGTGGGTGGGACTGAGGCCCAGGCTGTCCTAGGGCTACTAGCAGCTCCGTGGTGGGCAGAGGTGAGTCCTGAGGCTCTGGCTGCAGGACCCTGGCTGTCCCAGGTCCAGTGCCTGTGCTCTCATGTGGGGGACAGATCCTAGGCACTCTGGTGGACAGGGTTGTGTCCAGTGGCACCTGTGGGCTCAGGGCATCATAAGGCACACTGGGTGCTGGTGGATGGGCCTGTGTCTCTGCCTGGCTAGTTACCTGATGTGAGACATCCAATCCTGGTGCCCATAGGCTGGTGGTCAGGAGCAAGGCTTGGTCCTGAGACTTACAAGCCAAGAGGAAGATGTCAAAATGATACTTGCCAGCACCAGTGTCTATGTGGCAGAAAAAGCTTGCCAAAATTGCTTCCACCAGTATTTATGTCCCCAGAGTGAGATCCAGATTTCTTCTACCTCTCCAAGAGACACTCCAGGATCAGTAGGTGGGTCTGACCTAGTTCAGTTCAGTTCAGTCACTCAGTCGTGTCCGACTCTTTGCAACTCCATGAATCGCAGCACGCCAAGGCTCCCTGTCCATCACCAACTCCCGGAGTTCACTCAGACTCATGTCCATTGAGTCCGTGATGCCATCCAGCCATCTCATCCTCGGTCGTCCCCTTCGCCTCCTGCCTCCAATCCTTCCAGCATCAGAGTCTTTTCCAATGAGTCAATTCTTCTCATGAGGTGGCCAAAGTACTGGAGTTTCAGCTTTAGCCTCATTCCTTCCAAAGAAATCCCAGGGCTGATCTCCTTCAGAATGGACTGGGTGGATCTCTTTGCAGTCCAAGGGACTCTCAAGAGTCTTCTCCAGCACCACAGTTCAAAAGCATCAATTCTTTGGCACTCAGCCTTCTTCACAGTCCAACTCTCACATCCATACATGACCACAGGAAAAACCATAGCCTTGACTAGACGGACCTTAGTCGGCAAAGTAATGTCTCTGCTTTTGAATATACTATCTAGGTTGGTCATAACTTTTCTTCCAAGGAGTAAGCGTCTTTTAATTTCATGGCTGCAGTCACCATCTGCAGTGATTTTGGAGCCCCCAAAAATAAAGTCTGACACTGTTTCCACTGTTTCCCCATCTATTTCCCATGAAGTGATGGGACCGGATGCCATGATCTTCGTTTTCTGAATGTTGAGCTTTAAGCCAACTTTTTCACTCTCCTCTTTCACTTTCATCAAGAGGCTTTTTAGCTCCTCTTCACTTTCTGCCATAAGGGTGGTGTCATCTGCATATCTGAGGTTATTGATATTTCTCCCGGCAATCTTGATTCCAGCTTGTGTTTCTTCCAGTCCAGCGTTTCTCATGATGTACTCTGCATATAAGTTAAATAAGCAGGGAGACAATATACAGCCTTGACGTACTCCTTTTCCTATTTGGAACCAGTCTGTTGTTCCATGTCCAGTTCTAACTGTTGCTTCCTGACCTGCATACAGATTTCTCAAGAGGCAGGTTAGGTGGTCTGGTATTCCCATCTCTTTCAGAATTTTCCACAGTTTATTGTGATCCACACAGTCAAAGGCTTTGGCATAGTCAATAAAGCAGAAATAGATGTTTTTCTGGAACTCTCTTGCTTTTTCCATGATCCAGCGGATGTTGGCAATTTGATCTCTGGTTCCTCTGCCTGTTCTAAAACCAGCTTGAACATCAGGGAGTTCACGGTTCACATATTGCTGAAGCCTGGCTTGGAGAATTTTGAGCATTACTTTACTAGCGTGTGAGATGAGTGCAATTGTGCGGTAGTTTGAGCATTCTTTGGCATTGCCTTTCTTTGGAATTGGAATGAAAACTGACCTTTTCCAGTCCTGTGGCCACTGCTGAGTTTTCCAAATTTGCTGGCATATTGAGTGCAGCACTTTCACAGCATCATCTTCCAGGATTTGAAACAGCTCAACTGGAATTCCATCACCTCCACTAGCTTTGTTCTTAGTGATGCTTTCTAAGGCCCACTTGACTTCACATTCCAAGATGTCTGGCTCTAGATTAGTGATCACATCCTCATGATTATCTGGGTCGTGAAGATCTTTTCTGTACAGTTCTTCTGTGTATTCTTGCCACCTCTTCTTAATATCTTCTGCTTCTGTTAGGTCCATACCATTTCTATCCTTTATCGAGCCCATCTTTGCATGAAATGTTCCCTTGGTATCTCCAATTCTCTTGAAGAGATCTCTAGTCTTTCCCATTCTGTTGTTTTCCTCTATCTCTTTGCATTGATTGCTGAAGAAGGCTTTCTTATCTCTTCTTGCTATTCTTTGGAACTCTGCATTCAGATGCTTATATCTTTTCTTTTCTCCTTTGCTTTTCGCCTCTCTTCTTTTCAGTGCTATTTGTAAGGCTTCTCCAGACAGCCATTTTGCTTTTTTGCATTTCTTTTCCATGGGGATGGTCTTGATCCCTGTCTCCTGTACAATGTCACGAACCTCATTCCATAGTTCATCAGGAACTCTGTCTATCAGATCTAGGCCCTTAAATCTATTTCTCACTTCCACTGTATAATCATAAGGGATTTGATTTAGGTCATACCTGAATGGTCTAGCGGTTTTCCCTACTTTCTTCAATTTAAGTCTGAATTTGGAAATAAGGAGTTCATGATCTGAGCCACAGTCAGCTCCTGGTCTTGTTTTTGTTGACTGTATAGAGCTTCTCCATCTTTGGCTGCAAAGAATATAATCAATCTGATTTCGGTGTTGACCATCTGGTGATGTCCATGTGTAGAGTCTTCTCTTGTGTTGCTGGAAGAGGGTGTTTGCTATGACCAGTGCATTTTCTTGGCAAAACTCTATTAGTCTTTGCCCTGCTTCATTCCGCATTCCAAGGCCAAATTTGCCTGTTACTCCAGGTGTTTCTTGACTTCCTACTTTAGCATTCCAGTCCCCTATAATGAAAAGGACATCTTTTTTGGGTGTTAGTTCTACAAGGTCTTGTAGGTCTTCATAAAACCGTTCAACTTCAGCTTCTTCAGCATTACTGGTTGGGGCATAGACTTGGATAACTGTGATATTGAATGGTTTGCCTTGGAAACGAACAGAGATCATTCTGTCGTTTTTGAGATTGCATCCAAGTACTGCATTTCGGACTCTTTTGTTGACCATGATGGCTACTCCATTTCTTCTGAGGGATTCCTGCCCGCAGTAGTAGATATAATGGTCATCTGAGTTAAATTCACCCATTCCAGTCCATTTTAGTTCGCTGATTCCTAGAATGTCGACGTTCACCCTTGCCATCTCTTGTTTGACCACTTCCAATTTGCCTTGATTCATGGACCTGACATTCCAGGTTCCTATGCAATATTGTTCTTTACAGCATCGGATCTTGCTTCTATCACCAGTCACATGCACAACTGGGTATTGTTTTTGCTTTGGCTCCATCCCTTCATTCTTTCTGGAGTTATTTCTCCACTGATCTCCAGTAGCATATTGGGCACCTAACGACCTGGGGAGATTCTCTTTTGATATCCTATCATTTTGCCTTTTCATACTGTTCATGGGGTTCTCAAGGCAAGAATACTGAAGTGGCTTGCCATTCCCTTCTCCAGTGGACCACGTTCTGTCAGACCTCTCCACCATGACCCGCCCGCCTTGGGTTGCCCTGCAGGCATGGCTTGGTTTCATTGAGTTAGACAAGGCCCTGGTCCTAGTGTGATTAGATTGACTAGTTTTCTGCGAGTATGGTTTCAGTGTGTCTGCCCTCTGATGCTCTCTTGCAACACCTACCATCTTACTTGGGTTTCTCTTACCTTGGGCGTGGGTTGTCTCTTCACGGCTGCTCCTTACCTTGGACGAGGGGTATCTCCTTACCGCCGCAGTTCCTGACCTTCAACGTGGGACAGCTCCTCTAGGCCCTCCTGCGCCTGCGCAGCCCCTGCTCCTCGGGTTGCTCCTCCCGGCCGCCGGCCGTGGCCTCGGGCGTGGGTGGCTTCTCCCAGCTGCCGCCCCTGGCCTCGGGCTCAGGGTGGCTCCTCCGGGTCACCACCCCTGGCCTCGGGCGCAAGGTGGCTTCTCCCGGCCGCCCCTGGCCTCGGACGTGGGGTGTCTCTTCCTGGCCGCCCCTGACCTCGGACACGGGGTAGCTCCTCCCGGCCGCCGCCCTGACCTCAGACGCGGGGTGTCTCCTCCCGGCCGCCACTGACCTCGGATGAGGGGTAGCTCCTCCCGGCCGCCACTGACCTCAGACACAGGGTAGCTCCTCTCGGCCGTTCCTGCGCCGTCGCAGCCTGGCACTCTAGGTTGCTGCCCCTGACCTCGGACGTGGGGTAGCTCCTCTCGCCCGCGCTGAGTGCGCCGGCCCGGCTCTCGCAAGCGGCCCGCGCTGAGTGCGCCGGCCCGGCTCTCGCAAGCGGCCCGCGCTGAGTGCGCCGGCCCGGCTCTCGCAAGCGGCCCGCGCTGAGTGCGCCGGCCCGGCTCTCGCAAGCGGCCCGCGCTGAGTGCGCCGGCCCGGCTCTCGCAAGCGGCCCGCGCTGAGTGCGCCGGCCCGGCTCTCGCAAGCGGCCCGCGCTGAGTGCGCCGGCCCGGCTCTCGCAAGCGGCCCGCGCTGAGTGCGCCGGCCCGGCTCTCGCAAGCGGCCCGCGCTGAGTGCGCCGGCCCGGCTCTCGCAAGCGGCCCGCGCTGAGTGCGCCGGCCCGGCTCTCGCAAGCGGCCCGCGCTGAGTGCGCCGGCCCGGCTCTCGCAAGCGGCCCGCGCTGAGTGCGCCGGCCCGGCTCTCGCAAGCGGCCCGCGCTGAGTGCGCCGGCCCGGCTCTCGCAAGCGGCCCGCGCTGAGTGCGCCGGCCCGGCTCTCGCAAGCGGCCCGCGCTGAGTGCGCCGGCCCGGCTCTCGCAAGCGGCCCGCGCTGAGTGCGCCGGCCCGGCTCTCGCAAGCGGCCCGCGCTGAGTGCGCCGGCCCGGCTCTCGCAAGCGGCCCGCGCTGAGTGCGCCGGCCCGGCTCTCGCAAGCGGCCCGCGCTGAGTGCGCCGGCCCGGCTCTCGCAAGCGGCCCGCGCTGAGTGCGCCGGCCCGGCTCTCGCAAGCGGCCCGCGCTGAGTGCGCCGGCCCAGCTCTCGCAAGCGGCCCGCGAGGAGCAACCCGACGAGCAGGGTCTGCGCAGGCGCAGGAGGGCCTAGAGGAGCTGTCCCACGTTGAAGGTCAGGAACTGCGGCGGTAAGGAGATACCCCTCGTCCAAGGTAAGGAGCAGCCGTGAAGAGACAACCCACGCCCAAGGTAAGAGAAACCCAAGTAAGATGGTAGGTGTTGCAAGAGAGCATCAGAGGGCAGACACACTGAAACCATACTCACAGAAAACTAGTCAATCTAATCACACTAGGACCAGGGCCTTGTCTAACTCAATGAAACCAAGCCATGCCTGCAGGGCAACCCAAGGCGGGCGGGTCATGGTGGAGAGGTCTGACAGAACGTGGTCCACTGGAGAAGGGAATGGCAAGCCACTTCAGTATTCTTGCCTTGAGAACCCCATGAACAGTATGAAAAGGCAAAATGATAGGATATCAAAAGAGAATCTCCCCAGGTCGTTAGGTGCCCAATATGCTACTGGAGATCAGTGGAGAAATAACTCCAGAAAAAATGAAGGGATGGAGCCAAAGCAAAAACAATACCCAGTTGTGCATGTGACTGGTGATAGAAGCAAGATCCGATGCTGTAAAGAACAATATTGCATAGGAACCTGGAATGTCAGGTCCATGAATCAAGGCAAATTGGAAGTGGTCAAACAAGAGATGGCAAGGGTGAACGTCGACATTCTAGGAATCAGCGAACTAAAATGGACTGGAATGGGTGAATTTAACTCAGATGACCATTATATCTACTACTGCGGGCAGGAATCCCTCAGAAGAAATGGAGTAGCCATCATGGTCAACAAAAGAGTCCGAAATGCAGTACTTGGATGCAATCTCAAAAACGACAGAATGATCTCTGTTCGTTTCCAAGGCAAACCATTCAATATCACAGTTATCCAAGTCTATGCCCCAACCAGTAATGCTGAAGAAGCTGAAGTTGAACGGTTTTATGAAGACCTACAAGACCTTGTAGAACTAACACCCAAAAAAGATGTCCTTTTCATTATAGGGGACTGGAATGCTAAAGTAGGAAGTCAAGAAACACCTGGAGTAACAGGCAAATTTGGCCTTGGAATGCGGAATGAAGCAGGGCAAAGACTAATAGAGTTTTGCCAAGAAAATGCACTGGTCATAGCAAACACCCTCTTCCAGCAACACAAGAGAAGACTCTACACATGGACATCACCAGATGGTCAACACCGAAATCAGATTGATTATATTCTTTGCAGCCAAAGATGGAGAAGCTCTATACAGTCAACAAAAACAAGACCAGGAGCTGACTGTGGCTCAGATCATGAACTCCTTATTTCCAAATTCAGACTTAAATTGAAGAAAGTAGGGAAAACCGCTAGACCATTCAGGTATGACCTAAATCAAATCCCTTATGATTATACAGTGGAAGTGAGAAATAGATTTAAGGGCCTAGATCTGATAGACAGAGTTCCTGATGAACTATGGAATGAGGTTCGTGACATTGTACAGGAGACAGGGATCAAGACCATCCCCATGGAAAAGAAATGCAAAAAAGCAAAATGGCTGTCTGGAGAAGCCTTACAAATAGCACTGAAAAGAAGAGAGGCGAAAAGCAAAGGAGAAAAGAAAAGATATAAGCATCTGAATGCAGAGTTCCAAAGAATAGCAAGAAGAGATAAGAAAGCCTTCTTCAGCAATCAATGCAAAGAGATAGAGGAAAACAACAGAATGGGAAAGACTAGAGATCTCTTCAAGAGAATTGGAGATACCAAGGGAACATTTCATGCAAAGATGGGCTCGATAAAGGATAGAAATGGTATGGACCTAACAGAAGCAGAAGATATTAAGAAGAGGTGGCAAGAATACACAGAAGAACTGTACAGAAAAGATCTTCACGACCCAGATAATCATGAGGATGTGATCACTAATCTAGAGCCAGACATCTTGGAATGTGAAGTCAAGTGGGCCTTAGAAAGCATCACTAAGAACAAAGCTAGTGGAGGTGATGGAATTCCCGTTGAGCTGTTTCAAATCCTGGAAGATGATGCTGTGAAAGTGCTGCACTCAATATGCCAGCAAATTTGGAAAACTCAGCAGTGGCCACAGGACTGGAAAAGGTCAGTTTTCATTCCAATTCCAAAGAAAGGCAATGCCAAAGAATGCTCAAACTACCGCACAATTGCACTCATCTCACACGCTAGTAAAGTAATGCTCAAAATTCTCCAAGCCAGGCTTCAGCAATATGTGAACCGTGAACTCCCTGATGTTCAAGCTGGTTTTAGAACAGGCAGAGGAACCAGAGATCAAATTGCCAACATCCGCTGGATCATGGAAAAAGCAAGAGAGTTCCAGAAAAACATCTATTTCTGCTTTATTGACTATGCCAAAGCCTTTGACTGTGTGGATCACAATAAACTGTGGAAAATTCTGAAAGAGATGGGAATACCAGACCACCTAACCTGCCTCTTGAGAAATCTGTATGCAGGTCAGGAAGCAACAGTTAGAACTGGACATGGAACAACAGACTGGTTCCAAATAGGAAAAGGAGTACGTCAAGGCTGTATATTGTCTCCCTGCTTATTTAACTTATATGCAGAGTACATCATGAGAAACGCTGGACTGGAAGAAACACAAGCTGGAATCAAGATTGCCGGGAGAAATATCAATAACCTCAGATATGCTGATGACACCACCCTTATGGCAGAAAGTGAGGAGGAGCTAAAAAGCCTCTTGATGAAAGTGAAGGAGGAGAGCGAAAAAGTTGGCTTAAAGCTCAACATTCAGAAAACGAAGATCATGGCATCCGGTCCCATCACTTCATGGGAAATAGATGGGGAAACAGTGGAAACAGTGTCAGACTTTATTTTTTTGGGCTCCAAAATCACTGCAGATGGTGACTGCAGCCATGAAATTAAAAGACGCTTACTCCTTGGAAGAAAAGTTATGACCAACCTGGATAGTATATTCAAAAGCAGAGACATTACTTTGCCGACTAAGGTCCGCCTAGTCAAGGCTATGGTTTTTCCTGTGGTCATGTATGGATGTGAAAGTTGGACTGTGAAGAAAGCTGAGCGCCGAAGAATCGATGCTTTTGAACTGTGGTGTTGGAGAAGACTCTTGAGAGTCCCTTGGACTGCAAGGAGATCCAACCAGTCCATTCTGAAGGAGATCAACCCTGGGATTTCTTTGGAAGGAATGATGCTAAAGCTGAAACTCCAGTACTTTGACCACCTCATGCAAATAGTTGACTCATTGGAAAAGACTCTGATGCTGGGAGGGATTGGGGGCAGGAGGAGAAGGGGACGACAGAGGATGAGATGGCTGGATGGCATCACGGACTCGATGGACGTGAGTCTGAGTGAACTCCGGGAGATGGTGATGGACAGGGAGGCCTGGCGTGCTGCGATTCATGGGGTCGCAAAGAGTTGGACACGACTGAGCGACTGAACTGAACTGACTGATAGCTGAATTTCAAACTAGTTGGTGATTTTCCTATTCCTTTTCTTTTTGTTTGTTTTGAGATGTTTTTTATTTTTTTAATTAATTAATTTTTTATTGAAGGATTATTGCTTTACAGAATTTTGCTGTTTTCTGTCAAACCTCAACATGAATCAGCCTAGGGTATATATATATCCTCTCCTTTTTGGAACTCCCTGCCATCTCCTTCCCCATCCCACCCCTCTAGGTTGATACAGATCCCCTGTTTTTGTTTCCTGAGCCATACAGCAAATTCCCATTGGCTATCTATTTTACATATAGTAATGTAAATTTCCATGTTATTCTTTCTATGCATCTCACCCTCTCCTCCCCTTTCTCCCTGTCCATAATTCTATTCTCCTAATTCTTTTTCAAAAAGATTGATTTCAAGGTTACTACATCCTTGGAGAAAGATAAAGCACTCTGATTTCAGTCCTTTTTAATTTAGAATGGTTTTCATTAGAACTTAATATTTCATTATATTTTAAATTATTCATTTTGAACTTTAAGCAACAAAGATATGCTGTACAGCACAGAGAAATATACCAATTAGCTATTAATAAATGTAAACAGAATATAATATATAAAACAACTGAATCACTATGTTGTAAACCTGGACAAATATAATATTGCAACTCATGAATAAATCCATAAAAATTTAAAGTTAAAAAAAATTTATCAGTATCACTGTTATTGGATGTAGAAATCGGTGAAGGATGTGACTCTCAGCAAAACAAGGAGAGAAAACCTAGAAGGATCTACAAAATTCCAACCTCTTAACCCCAGTTGTAGTGTTTTATCTAGGTCAGTCATGACAGAGTTCTAAATTATCTTCCTAGCAATTTCATTTCCCAGTTTATTCTCATTCTCCCAAAGTGTACTATGGAGTTCTTTAGAAGCAGTTTATGTGTGATATGCAATAGATAAGGGGAAGAACTGATATACCCATGCACTACCTCTATTATACTTTCCCCACATATCCCAGTTTATTTACATATTTTCCACAATCCTACTTAATCAAACATTTAAATATATAAATGGGGACTGATATATAGTACAGAACTAGCAAAACAAAAATTTCACACACATTTCAGTTTTCTAATTTCCTGGTTTTTGAAATTGTTTTAAACATTCATCGACTCGATGGACATGAGTTTGAGTGCACTCCGGGAGTTGGTGATGGACAGGGAGGCCTGGTGTGCTGCAATTCATGAGGTGGCAAACAGTCAGACACGACTGAGTGACTGAACTGAACTGAACTGAATGTATTTTTAAAAGGCAACTAGCAGGAAGAGACACTAATAGAATTCTCTACATGCTTTCCAGATGGTGAATATTCTCAATTAAAATAGTGTGCTTGGTATCAGTGTTTGTCAGTAACTATCTATGTGAAAAGACATATTTAAAGATGAAATATGTAAAATCTCAAATAGGTCAGCATTAACAAATGAACGTTTGTAATTGGTTTTGCTGATAAGGAACAATAACTTTGGATCCTAATGAAGCAAAATGTTGTAGGAACTGAGTATCAACAGTCAATTATTGGTTGTGATAATGGCCCTACTTATAGGAGCATTAGAGGGAATCCTCTTTTTTTTTAAATGGTATTACATAGGGCTTCCCTGGTAGCTCAGTTGGTAAAAGATCCGCCTGCGATGCAGGAGACCCCGGTTTGAGTCCTGGTTAGGGAAGATCCCCTGGAGAAGGGATAGGCTACCCACTCCAGTATTCTGGCCTAGAGAATTTCATAGACAGTATAGTCCATGGGGTCCCAAAGACTAGAACACGACTGAGTGACTTCACTTTTCATAAGTTTTGTGTGTTATACTATGAGACCTTAAAGTACTTGTTTTTCCATACAGATTTGACTTGTGAAACTTGGTATTTATCCCAGAAATTCAGTCTTTAAATTTCCCATGGCCAGCAGTACCTGAGCCATTGTCCTGTTATATTTTGTTGACCTTGTGTGTTGACATTTTAAAAACATACATTCCTCCAATAATTTTATTGTGATTAGTAGGGCCATCTAGGGATTTTTCTTCTCATAGTAGGTGAGGATTGGCCCTGTAATTATCAATTCTCTTCAGAAATTTAGCTAACCAATATTTTTGGAACACACAATTGGAGCCCTTCTTTTGACAACTAATTGTGTATAATGCTGCTGCTGCTGCTGCTGCTGCTAAGTCGCTTTAGTCATGTCCAACTCTGTGCGATCGCAGAGACAGCAGCCCACCAGGCTTCCCTGTCCCTGGGATTCTCCAGGCAAGAACACTGGAGTGTTGCCATTTCCTTCTCCAATGCATGGAAGTGAAAAGTGAAAGTGAAGTCGCTCAGTCGTGTCCGACTAGTAGCAACCCCATGGACTGCAGCCTACCAGGCTCCTCTGTCCATGGGATTTTCCAGGCAAGAGTACTGGAGTGGGGTGCCATTGCCTTCTCTGGTGTGTAATGATAGGTGCTGATTATCTGTTGAACCTTCCTCCTTCTACTTATTATGTGGCCATTGGTGCGTCTCAGCCCTTCCTGGTTTGGGTACAGTATCTGTTTGTCTCAGAATTTCTCATCTCATTCATTGTTCTTTTCCTTATGTTTATTTCATTATCTTCGTAGAAGTAATATACCTGTAATTTATAAACTGATACATCATTTTAAGATTATGTTCTATTAATTCAGTTTTCTTTCATATAAGTTGATACTGAAGAATGTGATGAAATTTTTTTAACATGAGTCTTGCATGAGAGAAATGTGGCAAAAATCTTTGAATATACATTTTGTATAAAAGTCTTTTAGAGGCACAAGCAAGATTTGGGTAGAGCCATAAGTAGTATTTGAGCTTCCATGGCTCAGATGGCAAAGAATCTGCCTGCAGTGGTGGGGGACCCAGGTTTGATCCCTGGGTTGGGAAGATCCCCTGGAGAAGGGAATGGCACCACTCCAGTATTCTTGCCTGGGAAATCCCATGGATTTAGGAGCCTGGTGGGCTGCAGTCAATGGGATGGTGAAGAGTTGGACATGACTGCGACTGACACTTTCACTTTCATAAGTAGTATTACTCACAGGTAAAGAGATGGGCATGTATACTGTGGAATTCTCGAGATAGGTGTATCAGGATTGGCTGGGTGGGTATTCTTTCCTCAACTCCACTGGGTTGTGAGGAAGTATCATATGTGCCACATGTCAGTCTCTGGAGACAAAAAGAAGTTGACACCCCCTTTTATGCTGTAAATTTTCATGCTTTAATGCTGACCAATGAGATCTTCATAGATACATGTGTTTCAGAAAACCAGGGTTGTGTGTAACAAGAAATGTTGGGGATTTCTTTGTTTATAAGGGCTAGGTGGGGACTCTGGAGTCGGACCTATCTTTGTTTGAGGCTCTACCACATGCTAGCTATATGACCTTGGTTTAGTTAACTTCTCTACACTTTGCCTTTCATATCTGTACAGTGGGACTAGTGATTGTAGCTACAGTGTAGGATTGTCATAAATATCCCATGGAACAGTAAAATAGATCATAAAGGAAGCCTCAATAAATGTTAACTAGTACATTATTATTCAATATTATTATTGTTATTAGTAACTAGGTATAGTGTTTCTACGGAAAAAGGAATGGCACCCCACTCCAGTACTCTTGCCTGGAAAATCCATGGACGGAGGAGCCTGGTGGGCTGCAATCCATGGGGTCGCTAAGAGTCGGACACGACTGAGTGACTTCACTTTCACTTTTCTCTTTCATGCATTGGAGAAAGAAATGGCAACCCACCCCAGCGATCTTGCCTGGAGAATCCCAGGGACGGGGGAGCCTGGTGGGCTGCTGTCTACGGGGTCGCACAGAGTCAGATACGACTGAAGTGACTTAGCAGCAGCATAGTGTTTCTGTGTCTCTTTTGCATCAGAGCAATAGAGTGTTTATCATACTTAACTAAGATCATTGTTATTCCTCATGATTTCTCTGTTGTCTGCTACTTGGAGATGTTTACCATGCCCTTCTAAACAGATATACCATTAATAGAATAAACAAGGTTCCTATGTATTAATATTCTTCTGCTTATTACAGTGGTCTTTCCAGGTGGCACTAGTGGTAAAGAATGTGCTTGCCAATGCAGGAGACGTAAGAGATGTGAGTTTGATCCCTGAGTTGGGAAGATTCCCCTGGAGAAGGGAATGGCAACCCCCAATATTCTTGCCTGGAGAATTCCATGGACAGAGAAGCCTGGTGGGCTACAGTCCACCGGGTCGCAAAAAATCAGACATGACTGAAGCAACTTAGCACTCTTATTACAATATAGAAATACATTCTATTATTATTATCAACATTTTATATTACCTTTTATCTTTTGAGTATCATTATGACCTTAGAACCTTCTATAGGTGTAATACAGTCTAATTCACCCCAATAGACTATTATTGAAGTTCCAGTTATCACAGTCTGGCCTGTGAGGTCCCTTGAAAGCCTCCTTCATGTTGACATTCTTGATAGCATCACTGCTTTCTGGAAACAGCTGGATATTCAGGACCTTCCTGATTTTTTCCTGCCATAGGACATATTTATAACCTCCTCCCAAGGAACTATGAGTTACTGTTCCTCATAGCAGGGAATTACATTAGAGATCAAAGTCTCAAGCACACTTGAGAAGCAAAAGAGAGTAGATGGAAGGCAAAAGCACAGCGACTGGAGGTGTTGGGCTGTTTTTGGTAGTCAAGAGCTGCAACCGCTTACATGACTTCACAGTTGTACTTCTTCTCTGCTGCTGCTAAGTCGCTTCAGTCGTGTCCAACTCTGTACGACTCCATAGACGGCAGCCTACCAGGCTCCGCTGTCCCTGGGATTCTCCAGGCAAGAACACTGGAGTGGGTTGNAACCGCTTACATGACTTCACAGTTGTACTTCTTCTCTGCTGCTGCTAAGTCGCTTCAGTCGTGTCCAACTCTGTACGACTCCATAGACGGCAGCCTACCAGGCTCCGCTGTCCCTGGGATTCTCCAGGCAAGAACACTGGAGTGGGTTGCCATTTCCTTCTTCTCTAGCTCCTCATATTTCTGTACTGTGGGCTTCCCAGGTGGTGCTAAGTGGTAAAGAACCTGCCTGCCAGTGCAGGAGACATAATAAGAGGTGTGGATTCGATCCCTGGGTCAGGAAGATCCCCTGGAGGAGGGATGGCAACCCACTCCAGTATTCTTGCCTGGAGACTCCCATGGACAGAGGAGCCTGCTAGGCTACGGTCCATAGGATTCCAAAGAGTTGGACATGATTGAAGCAACTTGGAACACGTGCATTCCTATACTCTATCTGTTTTTTTAAAAAACAGTTCTGTAATATGATTTCATTGATCCTTTAGATGTTATCCTATTTAACAGCATTGTAGAAGGGTAAAGATAAAGGATGACAGAGAAAGCCTAGTCACTAGTTGGTGATGGTTTGGGGGAAAGTGGTGTGATTGTGCTGAATGTAAAGAGCACGTAAGAGTTAAGCTTTTATTCACTGAAGCCCACTAAGTGTCACACCTGGTGCCCAGCTTTAATGATGCTGCCTCTGCTCTTTGTAATCTCATCTGGCAGTGGAGCCGTTCATGCTCCAAGTAATTTTACACAGAACTGAAATAAGACTGTCTACACACAGGTGTTCTGAGAGCAATTAGGAGTGCTTCACCCAGTTGAGGTGGTAAAGATTAGATAGATGGGAGAAAGGAAAAGGTGCTTGGCAGGTGGATGTAAGGTCCGAAGAACTTGCTGTGTTTGGAGACACTGGAAGGCCCACACAGACAGGAAATTAAATTGTAGCTACTGAAGATTCATAATTTCTTAGTTTTCAAAAACTTTCTTTTTTGTTTATTTTTGGCTGTGCTGGGTCCTCATAGCTGCATGGACTTTTCTGTAGTTGGGGCAAGCATTGGCTACCCCAGGGGCGGTGTGCGAGCTTCTCACTGCGGTGACTTCCCTTGTTGTGGAGCACGGGCTCCAGGGTGCGGGGGCTTCAGCAGTTGCGGCTCCGGGGCTCTAGAGCACAGACACGAACAGAGACAGTAGTTGCGGCGAACAGACTTAGTTGCTCTGTGGCATGTGGATCTTCCCAGATCAGGGGTCAAACCCATGTCTCCTGCATTGGCAGGCAGATGCTATAGCCCTGGACCGCTAGGGAAATCCCCTCGTAGTTTTTAAAGAAATAGTTTATTACGTTTTGTTCCAAATCTTTGTGAATTAAAAAAGGATCAAAGTTTACAGACTGTGTTAGACTAAGGATGCATAAGAGTTGCGGATGTGCCACTGTGCTGGGAGCCAGCATGGGGAACCCCGCCCGTGGCAAAGGTCATGAGGAAGGGGCCTGACATGCAAAGGTGGGATCAGGCCTCAGGGGTCCTGGACTTTCTTGAGCATCTACCCCCAAAACCAGAGTCTGCCTGCTTTACTGCATTATGCTGTCCACCTATTCTTCTGACATTAGAGGGGGGCTATCCCTGACCACCTTTCTCTGGAAAGAGTTAACTTAGAGCTCCAGTTAATAGTCTCCTGCATATAAAAGGAGTGTCTCAGCTCAGACCCCTCTGATGGCTCTCTAACTTGCCTGACAGGTTTCCCCGGACTTTTACAACTACGCATGTGATTGTTTCCAGCCCCCCAACTGTGAGAGGCACGGGAAGCCTAAAACATAGAGCCTTTCAAAGAGTTAAAAGCTATTAGAATAGTGCTGGTGTAAGGTTTCACTGTTGAGCCAATGCTTGCTGCCAAGTTCCCATATCCCTTATCCACTGTGCACCTGGGAGTGCATTAGTTAACATAGTTGGAATGTAAGAAAAACAAGTGTAGCCTTGAAATTAACCACATCAGACCTTTGAGCTAATTGGTTCTTTCTTGTAACTCACTGCACCTTTACTCTGTGAGAAATGTAACTCTGTTTAGCATTTTCTGAGGCTGACATAGATTAGAAATATAAAGAAAAAACACTTTGAGGGAAAATAAGTTTTCTGGTTGACCAGCCTTTATAAAAAGAGAGTCACAAAATGTTCACAGGCCTCCAAGGCCAGAAGATAATGTACACAACATCATTTGTGGGAAAGGTTTGCAGAAAAAAATCCTGGTTTCAATAAGGGCAAAA
>SJYX01013764.1:196479-224062 GCA_006410675.1 Oreotragus oreotragus | reverse complement strand
ATGCAATCCGGTTTCTCCTTCTTAGTACTCTCCCTGCCTCCTGGGGATGTAAAATGCCTCCTTTCCTGGGTGGACTCACCAAGTCTCTCATGATGCCACCTTTGGTGAGAGGCATTTTACAGGGAGTGGAGGCAGAACCAACAACATTTAGCAACTAGCATGAAGCTGTAAGAGCAAAGTAGTGAATAATAATGTCAAGTTCAAAGTGCCAGTGGCCTAGGTGTCAATCTGTTTGGTGTGGAACTAGAGAACCCCTCAGCCAAGTGCAAGGGAGAAGGTCTAAACTTAAAAGTTATACAGGAAACTTGCCTGGAGATCAAGTGGTTAAGAATTTGCCTTCCAATGCACGAAGAGTGGGTTTGATCCTTAGTCAGGGAGCTAAGATCTCACATGCCTCGGGGCCAAAAAACGAAACAACAACAACAAAAAAAAAACCCTGTAAAACAGAAATATTGTTACAAATTCAATGAAGTCTTTAAAATTGGTCCACATCAAAAAAAAANGCTAGACCATTCAGGTATGACCTAAATCAAATCCCTTATGATTATACAGTGGAAGTGAGAAATAGATTTAAGGGCCTAGATCTGATAGATAGAGTGCCTGATGAACTATGGAATGAGGTTCGTGACATTGTACAGGAGACAGGGATCAAGACCATCCCCATGGAAAAGAAATGCAAAAAGGCAAAATGTCTCTCTGAGGAGGCCTTACAAATAGCTGTGAAAAGAAGAGAAGTGAAAAGCAAAGGAGAAAAGGAAAGATATACCCATCTGAATGCAGAGTTCCAAAGAACAGCAAGAGGAGATAAGAAAGCCTTCCTCAGCGATCAATGCAAAGAAATAGAGGAAAACAACAGAATGGGAAAGACTAGAGATCTCTTCAAGAATATTAGAGATACCAAGGGAACATTTCATGCAAAGTTAGAACATCATAAAAGTCAATAAAGTAAGTGAAAATGCTATAACAAAGCAAAACAGTTGGTCGTTTTTAGATGAAAACTTTAAATTACTAACAGCAGATGACTTTTGCAAGTAATTTGAAAAGATTTACCTTTTATTGTAAAAATGGAACAAAACTAATTGAAATTAACTTCAAAGGATGTATGTTCATAAGCTTATTAAATTTTCAAATATACATTAGGCCATCACTTTAACATATATTACAGGTAAATGCTAATAAAATTATAAATTAACATATATTACACACATTTCCAGTAACATGTGTTCATGACACATACCAGCAAGTCATCAATTTGTTGAAGAATCTATCTCCATTTCTAGAATAACAATACTTAATCACGAAATATATACATAAACAAATTCCACGTCTCAAGCTACAATATACGTATAGAATCATTGCATGTTGAAATAGGAAAACTAAAGAGAGTACCAACAATGAAAGGCACCTAACAATGATTAAAGAATGAATGTAAGCACAGTGATTCCTTGCCCATTCAAAAGTGTTTGAGGGTTAAGTGACGCCATTATGATTCTTGCTCAAGGCTGAAGACACAGGCTTGGCTGAGACCTGGTGCCCTTGAGTGTAATGAAATTATAGACCAGAGAAAACAGATTAGCAATACTCTTAGACAAATTATATTAAAGAACCAGCAGCAATACTCTAAGTATCTTGCTCTTTCCAAGAAATGACTGACTCTAATACAATGAGACACATAGTAAGTCATTCAAGTGCAAAGTGAGCTAAGACAAGAAAAAGAGGAACAATACTTATTTGTAGTCATATGGCAGCAAAAACATACCACTTTACCTCTAGATTTAAATCAGTACATGTTACTACCCAAAGACATTAGTATGCCTCATGTTATTTAAACGTTTAAAATCTCCAAACAAAGAAAATCTTTGGTTTGGAGGCTACAGTTAGATAATTTTTTTAACTGATTTTAAATATTACATTTAGTTTTCCTACTTAAGCAGCTTACAAAATCGCAAAGTTACCATTCCAGTTCAAAGAAACGAATGTACATGGACTATCTGAATGTCTTAGATATAGAAATGGTTACAGAACATTTAAAATTATTTATGACTGATGAAAGCACCAGCTTTTCCAATCAAGCATGAAGCCTGGTCTCCAGAGACTCTCAAATTCCAAGCTGTATTCTTACAACCTCACCTAGAGACCAAATTCCAAAGTAATCTTTTCCAGAACGAAAATTAAAAAAAAAAAAAAAAAAAGACACCAAATACTACTAGCTTTTCCCTACATGAAGAAGCACAACACACTTTCCAAATGCCAGTACTGGTCCTTTGTCACAGAAGATAAATTCCACCCCAGCTGCCCAAATCCACTCAGACTGCCCTACTTACAGACAGTACTTCCCCACACTCAGTCAGGAAAGCAATGGAAATGAGGCAGTTATCTGCGAGCTTGTGGTTTTATCCTCCTAGACGGAGAATAAACGATGTAAGACACAAGTTAAAAACAGGAAATAGAACTTTAGACTAATTTTCTAACTCCCCATGAACATGAAGGGAATAATAATAGTCCTGAGAGTTAGTTTTAATATTTAAAAAATAACCTAAGGAAATGATATTTTAAAAGTATATTAAGGTTGCAGAATGCAACAAGAAAATAAATGGATAAGGCTTTTGTGAGAATTAAATTGTCAGCTTAATAATAATAGGATATCTTTTGCTGACAGTTATATTGGTTTTCATATGGTAAAAAAAAATGGGAAAACAGATGATTACTTACGATACAATTTAGAGAGCAAATTTTCAAAACATTGAGTCAGAAGAATAAAAATAAGAAAGTCTGGGGTAACCTTAAAACCACAATGCATAAGTATACAGAAGAGTCTATATTTAAACAAAGCACAAGATTTATCTTATTACCTACTTTAATGAATATAGATTTCTTCTTATTGAAATTAAAATATATATATATTTTAAAATGTTTAATGTATAAAACATCTTTGGCCACCTCACGCAAAGAGCTGACTCATTGGAAAAGACTCTGATGCTGGGAGGATTGGGGGCAGGAGGAGAAGGGGACGACCGAGGATGAGATGGCTGGATGACATCACTGACTCCATGGGTGAGAGTCTGAGTGAACTCTGGGAGTTGGTGATGGACAGGGAGGCCTGGCATGCTATGACTCATGGGGTTGCAAAGAGTCGGACATGACTGAGCAACTGAAATCAACTGAACTGAACTGAATGTATAAAATATCTTATTTAATAGAATTCAATATTATGAAATGAAGTTTACATAAGCCCTTTTATCATGAATAATACTATCAGGTTACCACCAGCAAACAAGTTATTTTATTCTGCTTTATTCGGTCTTTGTGTAAATTATTCATTTAAAGATTACTGAATATTAAGACAAAGTGAAGGACATGATTAGGCTTCAAAGTTTCAGAAATACAAAAAGGGATTTTTTTTGGAGACTAAATCATTGCAGTTATATGATTTTTTTTCCCCAGTAATGTTCTGAGGGCCCAAAAAAGAAAATAAAGCAAGCAAGCCAACCATAGGCCTAATTCAGTGTTGGAACTGAAGGACTTCTCTGGTGGACCATTGGTTAACACTCAGCGCTCCCACTGCAGGGGTAGAGGTTCAATCCCTGGTCAGGAAACTAAGGTGTCATGCAGTATGGCCAAAAAAAAAACCCCCCGCAATATTGGGACTTAGACATGGAAGACGGTTAATGAGAGGAGTCTAAGGCTAGGTTTTTAGAAGTTGAATGGCTGATCACAGATGGAACTGAAAAGCTAGGATGGAGATCAGAGCTCAGAGAGGACTCAGGCAGAGTCCCCAGCCTGACACAGAGTTAAAACACAAGTCTACAGATTATACGACCAGGGAGAGTGATGGACTGAAAAGTGCCATGGACTGCGTGCACTCTAGTAAAATACACCAAATGATGCCTGCACAGGCAGGCAGAGAGCTTGGTCTGGGAGATGAGATAATCCAGTAATGTGTAACTGGGACCTGAGCAGCAGGAACAAGCAACAGTAAAAGACAGGGGTATCTTGAGGGCCAAGGAAAAGGAGTGAGTGTCAGCACAGCCCAGGGGGCCCCAAGTCTCAGAGGGAGTGCAGAGGTGAGACTGGAGTCCTGCTAAATCCAGGTACCCTCATGAAGATGTCAGAGACAGTCTACCCATCCTCTCCTGGTCTTGTTGCTAACTCCATAGCTGTGCCTAACCTCAGTCTTCTGGCAACAACTAGAACACTGCTCAATTCAGAGGCCTTCACTTCTTTTCACTCTACGCTTCCTTCCACAGTTCAATAACAGGTACTCCAGGCATTTCCCATATCTATGTCATGGCCTAAATTTTTTTTCTAAACTCCAAACCCTTGGGTTTCTCTATGTCTTGATGGTCCCTCCAACCAAAAATGAAATTATCCTCCCCACTGGGAAGACAAAGTAGGGTGCAGTGGTTAAGAATCTGGATTCTGGGCCTCACTGCCTGCTTTGAATTCTGACCCTAGAACTTTCTGGCCCTGTGTTCTGAGGCAGACTGCTCACCTCTCCATGCCTTAGTTTCCTCATCTATAAAATGGGAATCAATAGACATGTTCACCTCCTGGAGCCAAGGTGAGATCAACGATATAGTCACCATAAAACACTTGCTTAGAACCACGCACAGCATGCAGGAAGTGCTGGATCTGTGGAGCAAGAAATACTATTCTTGCCCAGTCCTAACATCCTGTAACTCAGGCAGTTGACCAAGTCAAAAACCTGACCCCGTGCTCAACCCTTCCCGCTTCTCCACTTCCCACACCCAAGCCTGATGCTCTGAAAAAAAAAAAACAACTGAAAGTGTTAGTCACTCAGCTGTTCTCAGCTCTTTGCAACCTCATGGACTGTAGCCCGCCAGGCTCCTCTGTCCATGTAATTCTTCAGGCAAGAACACTTGAGTGGGTAGCCATTCCCTTCTCCAGGGGATCTTCCCAACCCAGAGATTGAACCTGGGTCTCCTACATTGCAGGCAGATTCCTGAGCCACCAGGGAAGCCCACACCCGGGACTGCCATTCTCCAACATAAACATTAGTGGAAGACACTTACTTCTTCCTTTTTTTAATTTTTTTTTAATGTGGACCATTTTTAAAGGCTTTATTGAATTTGTAACAATATGGCTTCTATTTCCTGTTTTGGTTTTTTGGCTGCAAGGCATGTGGGGATCCAGCTCTCCAACCGGCATTCAAACCTGCACACCCTTCATCGGAAGGCAAAGTCTTAGCCATTGGACCATCAAGAGGTCCCGATACTTACTTCCTATTCCTACTTCCTTTGTTCCTAACTGGGGTCCCACCGTCTCTTGCCTGCAAACTGGCCTCCATTCTCAACCTCTCCATATCTATTTTTTCAGACAATAACCAGGATACTAATCTGACCATTTGGCACGCTTGCTGAGTGCTAAGTTGCTTCACTCATGTCCAACTCTTTGCAACTCTATGGACTACAGCCTGCCAGGCTCTTCTGTCAGTGGGATTCTCCAGGCAAGAATACTGGAGTGGGTTGCCATGCACTTCTCCAAGAGACCTTCCCAACCCAGGAGTCGAAACCACGTTTCACGTCTCCTGTGTTGGCAGGCGGGCTCTTCACCACTAGCGTCACCTGGAAGTCTCCTTCAACTCCTGCAGTGGCTTCCCAAAGCTCTCAGAACCAAGTTCCAAACTCTCTCCATGATGAGCAGGGTCCTTCGTGGGGTGGCCTTGCTACTGAACCTTCTCAGCTCTCACCACTCCCCACACCTGCACAGGCTGAACTGCTTTCAGCTCCTGGAAGACCACCACAAGCTCTCACATCTTCTAGCTTTTGCACGTACCGTTTTCCCTTCCTGGAACATTCGTTCCCCTCCTCCTCACCTGGCTAAATCCTCATTATCGTCCAGTCTCAGCCACAGGTAGAAAGTCTTCTCTATCTGTCCAGCAGCCCTCCAACCCAGGCCATCCTAATTGCTTGCACTGCCATGTAATAAGGATCTCCAATAAACTGCAAAGTCTATGAAGGCAGGAGGAAGGGTTGCCTTGTCCAAAACTGTGTCCCAGGATAGAGCAGATTGGAGGGGACATGTCAAGACCTCAGTAATGATGATGGCAGAGAAAGGAAAAGGGGGAGAAATGAGGGTAGGAGCCCAGAAACTGCCCTTAAAAAAAGTATTAGCATCTGAGACCTAGAAAGATTAAATAACATGCCCAAGGTCAAGGCTGTGGTGTTGCATTCTAGAAGCCCATATTATTAAGACCAATGCACACTGTCTTCCAGGGGAAATCATATGCAACTCTGCATCAGATATCCTGGTCTCTAATCATGATTCACCCACATGCATGCATTGTGGCGTTTGTTTGTTTCCTTTGAGGTGCACAGGCTCTTCACTGTGGTATGTGGGCTTTCTTGAGTTGTGGCACAGAGGCTTAGCTGCCCCGTACTACATGGGATCAAGACCCTGGTTCAGTTCCTGGGTTGGGAAGATCAGCTGGAGAAGGAAAAGGCTACCCACAAGGGCTTCCCTTGTGGCTCAGCTGGTAAAGAATCCCCCTGCAATGTGGGAGACCTGGGTTTGATCCCTGGGTTGGGAAGATCCCCTGGCGAGGGGAAAGGTTACCCACTCCAGTATTCTGTCCTGGAGAATTCCATGGACTGTCCATGGGTCGCAAAGAGTCAGACATGACTCAGCGACTTTCACTTCACTCACAACCAGCGATCAAACTCGCATCTTCTTCATCGAAAGAGAGATTCTTAACCACTGGGCCACCAGGGAAATCCCAATACTTGTGGATTTTAAGCAAGTAACACTTCATGGGTTTCTCTCTTTTTTTATTATCAGTTGAATGGCAATTACAGTTTCTGCATAGGAAGGTCATTGCCAACATTTTCTAAAGATGAGAATCTGGGGTCTTCTGAAAGTATTCACTAAGTGCTGAATCAATCTACCCATATCTGGAACAGTCATCAACTCTAACCAACCAGGGGCCTTTTTGGCGGGAGTAGAGTCATGAGAGAAGCCACAACAATAGCATCAAACTTGTTGTTTACTGGGAGGCTAATTGCAGCCATACCACTCTCACCATGTGACACAGTCCACCACCCTGCCCTTATCCCCAAAAAGGAGGATGGACTAGAAAGAGCTTTCAAAGTTCACTCTGAAAAAATTTTACAAGTGGGGTTTCCTTTTAGAAGCAGAGCTTGCCTTTTCCCAACGTCACCATAAAACCCAGAAAGCTATGAAAATTCCATTTTGAATTTATAAATAGCAAAATAGGGAATTACCTGGCAGTCCAGTGATCACGACTCAGTGTTTTTACTGCCAAGGGCCCAGGTTCAATCCCTGGATGGAGAACTAAGATCCTACAAGACACAAGTGCAGCAAAAAAAGGTGGCGGGGGGCGTCGAAATTACTCTGCTTTTCTCAACTCCTTTAAACTCATTTCTTCCCTTAGTTGCATAAGCAACCACCTCACTTTCCAAATTAACAAATTAAGTAAGATTCAGAGACTAAAAGTAGGCAAACTGGAACCACAGACCATTCAATTTCCATGTCAATGTGCCTTGCCTGTATAATTTGCAGAGACATTTATTTTAATTAGAAAAGGGGAGGGGGTAGTGGGCATAAGATATTTTCTGATTAACTTACTCTTTAAAATTCAGGGTACCCCTCTAAGAATAGTTTTAAGTTATGTGTCTTCAATTATTTTTGTTTCACTGAACAAAACCGACAGAACTATCTGTCAAGTTACTTTTGTTGCTGTTTTAGTTACTAAGTCATGTCCATCTCTTTTGTGACCCCGTGAATTGCAGCCTGCTAGGCTCCTCTGGTCCATGGGATTTCCCAGGCAAGAATACTGGAACGGGTTGCCATTTCCTTTTCCAGGGAATCTTCTTGACCCAGGGATCGAACCCGAGTCTCCTGCTTGGCAGGCGAATTCCTTACCACTGAGCCACCCGGGAAGCCCCTCAAGTCACTATATGGGGTTAAAATAAATGTGCCACCTTGGAGGTGGCAAGACAAGTATTAAATAGAGAACTAACAATCATGCTCCTGGAAATGAAGGGGCACCAGTTTGACAGATATGACAGCCCTTAATGTTGATTAACAGTCTTCCTCATTATCATCCCATCATTCTCCTGAAGGGTATTGCCAGAACAAAAGGCCTAAGATGTTAAAAGATGTGGCATGTTTTTAGTGCTCCTCCTTCAATTATTAGAAAATGCTTGTTAACGTTCCAGTCTGAGAGTGTGTTTTAAATCATTTCTATTTTTCTTGGCAATATTGCTTAAAGTTTTTATGAAGAAATGCAGCTGCTCCATCATAAAGCACAGCTGACTTAAAAAGAGCACAGAGAAAGTTCTATCATTTTTGAGGAAAGGACACAAGAATCATAGTCCCACGTATACTGTCTGCATTTTTCCTTAATGCAGAAATGCAGAGATGGGTCTGCAAGTCTCATGTTTGTGATCATAAGAGTTAAACACACTTTCAAAAATCAACATAAAGGCAAAATGGCCAACAATATTTGATGTCCAGTTGCTTTCATTCCCCTTGATAAAAAGCTTTGTCACTGTATCAAGTTTAGTCTGAGAGGCTTTAAAGTACAGTCAATCTTGCATTATTAGCGTTCGCTAGCAGCTCAGATGGTAAAGAATCTGCCTGCATTGTGGGAGACCCAGGTTCTATCCCCACATCAGGAAGATCATCCCCTGGAGGAAAGAAATGGCTACTGCTGCTGCTGCTGCTGCTGCTAAGTCACATCAGTCGTGTCCGACTCTGTGTGACCCCATAGACGGCAGCCCACCAGGCTCCCCCGTCCCTGGGATTCTCCAGGCAAGAATACTTAAAAAAAAAAAAGCACCTTAATCTCTCTACTTCTTATCTTTCCTCCCCTCACCTCCCATCATCTATTTTCAACACAACCAGCCAAAAGATGTCATTAAAATGTAAATCAGATTCTGTCACTCTTCAGCTCAAAATCTCACTCAGGGCAAAAGCCAAAATCTTTACAAAGGCCTACAAGTGATCCAGCCCTGTAAGTTTCTCTGACACCATCCCATTCCCCTTCTCTCACTTCTCAGCAGCTAGGCTGGTCTCCTAGCAGCTCCCTGAACCCATCGAGCACAGGCTTGCTGCTGCTGCTGCTGCTGCTGCTGCTGCTAAGTCACATTAGTCGTGTCCGACTCTGTGTGACCCCATAGACGGCAGCCCACCAGGCTCCCCCGTCCCTGGGATTCTCCAGGCAAGAATACTGGAGTGGGTTGCCATTTCCTTCTCCAATGCATGAAAGAGAAAAGTGAAAGTGAAGTCGCTCAGTCTGTCCGACTGTTAGCAANGTCACTTCAGTCGTGTCCGACTCTGTGTGACCCCATAGACGGCAGCCCACCAGGCTCCCCCGTCCCTGGGATTCTCCAGGCAAGAATACTGGAGTGGGTTGCCATTTCCTTCTCCAATGCATGAAAGAGAAAAGTGAAAGTGAAGTCGCTCAGTCTGTCCGACTGTTAGCGACCCCATGGACTGCAGCCCACCAGGCTACTCCGTCCATGGGATTTCCAGGCAAGAGTACTGGGGTGGGGTGCCATTGCCTTCCCCCCGAGCACAGGCTTACCTAACACTTAATGTGACTCTGTCAGGGGCTCCCCTCCTGCAGAAATCTCTGAATTTAGCTCCTTCATGTTTCTGCTCAGATGTTTCTTGTTCAGAAAGACTTTCCCTGACACCCCTAAGTGAAATAGAACAATTCTTTCTCTCACTTACACCCCAACGTTTTTTCTTTCCTAAAAGAGAAAAACTGACCCTAATTTTCTCATAGCACATATAATACCTAACATGTTATATAGGTCATCTGCTTATATGTCTCCCTACTAAAATGAAGGCAGCATGAGGGCAGGCAATTTGAACTTATAGTGGGCACCCGGTAAAATTTTTGAACTGATTAATGGGAAGGGGAGTTCCCACAGAAAACAACGAATTAGCAACTAAGTTATACTTTGAACTCTTGTGAGTTAGGTTAGTGGTAGTCAGTCCCACAGAGCCCTATCAGCTATATTTTCAGTCTGAGCTTCTGATCTGCAAGGCCCACAAATAGATGCTGGGCTATATTATCCCTTGGTATATGCTATCATCCTCAGAGACATGGCCATCTAGCTTTCATCAAAAGAGCTCCATTTTGAAAAGGGAACACTTCTACATTGTTGAGAATGTAAATTGGTGCAGCCAGTGTCAAAAACATTATGAGAGTTTCTCAGAAAAAAAAAAAAAAAGAACTAGTATATGACCCAGTAATTCGGGTATATATCCATTAATAAAAGGAAACCCTGGACTTCCTGGTGGTGCAGTGGATAAGAATCTGCCTGCCAGTGCAGAGGATATGGCCGGGGACATGGTTCGATCCCTGGCCTGGGAAGATTCCATATGCCTCGGAGCAGCTGAGTCCTTTCACCACAACTACCAACGCCTGCAGCCCTAGAGCCAACACGTCTCGACTACTGAGCCCGCGTGCTGCAGCAACTGAGGGCCATGTGCCTAGGGCCCGTGTTCTGTAAGGGGAAAAACCTGCTGGAAAAGAAGCCTGCACACCACACCTTGGGCGCAGCCCCCGTTTTCTGCAACCAGAGATAGCCTGTATGTAGCAATGAAGGCCCATCGCAGCCAAAAATTAATAAATAAAGCAGTGTGTACCTATCAAAAAGGATGTGCACATCTTTAAAAAAAAAAAACACAGAAACACTAATTCAAAAAGATCAGTGCAATCCAAGGTTCATAGCAGCATTATTTACAATAACCAGGATATGGATGCACCCAAGTGTCCACCAACAGATAAATGGGGACTCACCTGGTGGTCCAATGGTTAAGAGTCCCCCTACCAATGCAGGGCACAAGAGTTCCATCCCTGGTTTGGGAAGACTCCACATGCCATGGGGCAACTAAGCCTGTGCACCACAACTCCTGGAGCCTGCATGCCCTAAAGCCCATGCTCTGAAACAAGAGAAGCCTCCAGAGTGAGAAGCCTGGGCCCCACAACTAGAGAAAGCCCACATGCGGCAGTGAAGACAGCATGCTGTTGCTGCTGCTGCTAAGTCGCTTCAGTCATGTCAGACTCCGTGCGACCCCAGAGACAGCAGCCGCATAGCCAAAAGTAAATAAACATTGTTGAAAAACAGGTAAATGGATATAAAGATATGGCACATATGTGTGTATACATATGTATTTGTGTGTATGTATATATATACATACAGTGGAATATTACTTAGCCAGAGTAATTTTAAGAAAGAAATTTTACCATTAACAACTGTATGGATGAACTTAGAAGGTATTATGCTAACTGAAATAAGTCTGACAGAGGAAGACAAATACTGCATGATATCACTTGTACGTAGAATTTAAAAAATAAGATAAACTACTGAATGTAACAAAACAGAAACATACTCACAGATACAGAGAACAAACTAGTGGTTACCAGTGGGAAAATGGATCAGGGAGGGGCAAGATGGGGCAGGGAATTAAGAGGTACAAACTATTATGTATAAAGTAAACAAGTTACAAGACTATCTTGTATAGCACAGGGAATATAGCTAGTATTTTATAATAACTATAAATGGAGTCTAACCTTTAAAAATTGTGAATCACTATTTTGTATACCGGAAACATGCACAATATTGTAAATCAACTATACTTCAATAAAAAAAGCAAATTCTCCAATTCCCAGCTCCTTTAGTAGTTAATGAAACTCTGGTGGCAAATTCATTTTACAAGCAGATAATCCCTCCCTGATTGGTCAGGTTCACAACCAACTAATTCTTGTGCATCGTTTTTGCTCAAAGCTGAGCACACATGTAGGCTCCCATAAAGAAACCTACCCACCAGAGTTGACCCTCTCCTTTCCTGCCACAAGTTGCTGCTGCTGCTGCTGCTAAGTTGCTTCAGTCGTGTCCAACTCTGTGCAACCCTATAGATGGCAGCCCACCTGGCTCCGTCGTCCCTGGGATTCTCCAGGCAAGAACACTGGAGTGGGTTGCCATTTCCTTCTCCAATGCATGAAAGTGAAAAGTGAAAGTGAAGTCGCTCAGTTGTGTCTGACCCTCAGCGATCCCATGGACTGCAGCCTACCAGGCTCCTCTGTNGTAGATGGCAGCCCACCTGGCTCCGTCGTCCCTGGGATTCTCCAGGCAAGAACACTGGAGTGGGTTGCCATTTCCTTCTCCAATGCATGAAAGTGAAAAGTGAAAGTGAAGTCGCTCAGTTGTGTCTGACCCTCAGCGATCCCATGGACTGCAGCCTACCAGGCTCCTCTGTCCATGGGATTTTCCAGGCAAGAGTACTGGAGTGGGGTGCCATTGCCTTCTCCATGCCACAAGTTAATACTCAATAAAAACCACCTGACCATTTTGGTGATTCCATTCTGCACAGTATAACCACCTGTGTGAATGTGTGCTTGGTCGTATCTGACTCTTGACTCCATGGGCTATAGCCTACTAGGCTCTTCTGTCCCTGGAATTTTCCAGGCGAGAACAATGGAATGTGTTGCCATTTCCTCCTCCAGGGGATTTCTCTGACCCAGAGATTGAACCAATGCCTCTTGCATCTCCTGCACTGGCAGATGAATTTTTTACCACTGCGCCACCTAAGAAGCTCCTATACCTTGACAAATAAATTGATTATTCTATGAGGAGCCTTTACTCTTTTATTGGCATTGATTTCTTTCATGTAACCCAAAATTGTTCTCATCCCCAGACAATGGTGTTCTTTTGTTAGAAACATACAGCATCCTGTGAAAATGGCAAGAACGTCCATGAGGAATTGTCTGGATTGAAGCCTTGCCAATGTGGCATTTAATACCTGTCCGCACTACAAAGAGACCTGAAATGACCTCCCCAGGTGATTTTTTTCTCTTCTATGGAAGACCGCACTAGAGATTTTGGAACAATTCAACAGATCATGAGACTGGCAAAAAGAGACAGAAGGATTCAGTTGGGAATGAGACGGTGCAGCAGCCTGACCCCTCCACTAAAAGGGATTAAATTGAACTAACTGAATTAGAAGCTAAAACAGGAAGTCTCAGATACTGAGAGGGTACTGAAGGCTTTCAGAAACCTGCCAGTGATAAAGCATAGGTGTCACTGGTTTTAGAGCAAGCCACCTGAAAATAAGGCAAATTCCGAACCCACTGGGTGAAATCTTTGCCAAATGAATCATTAACTCTCCTTGTTGTAAAAAAGAAAAAAAAAAATCTCCTTAGGCAAGAAACTCAGAGCTTGCTGGGGGCATTTTGTTTTGAGAGCAGTATGAAGGGAGTAATCATCACATGAATTCCAAATAGAAACTTCAGAAAAAAATGCAAAAACAAAAAAAGAAACTTCATCCAGTCTGGAACAGGGCCAGATGCTATGGAAATGGCCTGGGGTCACTCACTGATAGGTGTGAAGAGAATTTAAAGTTGTAGATATTCCTGATAGTTAAGTGATTAGAGTTTGTTTCTCTTTACTTATGGCTTCCTAGTGGTTCAGAGGTAAAGAATCTGCTTGCAATGCAGGAGATGCAGGTCCGATCCCTGGGTGGGGAAAATCCCCTGGAGGAAGGTAAGGCTACCCACTCCAGTATTCTTGCCTGGAGAATCCCAGGGACAGAGGAGCCTGGCGGGCTATGGTCCACTGGGTCACAAAGAGTTGGATACAACTGAAGTGACTGAGCATGCACCCACTTGCACTTGAGCTGAGTATTTCAACATTTTTTTTTCGACCATCCTGCATGGCATGTGGTATCTTAGTGCCCCAATAAGGGATTGAACCTATGCCCCCTGCCTTGGAATCATGGAGTCTTAACCACTGAACATCCAGGGAAGTCCCTAAGCATTTTTAATAGATGTAGAACTAGTCATAGGTGAAAGAGCTTCATAAACTGCAAAAGGCAAAACATAAACAAACCAAAAGGGACTTCCTGGGTGGTCCAGGAGTGAAGACTCTGAGCAGTTAAATTCATTGATTAATTAAAATAAACCACAGACCTGTTGTGTTTGTTATCTAGCTGCTATTATTCAGATTCAGAGTTCATGTATGAAAAAGCTCAGGTGAGAGTCTGTGTGTGCCCATCTCCAGTGAGTCATCACAGCTGGTCTGTTTGGGGACCTCTGCTCATCTTGCAAGGCCATCAGGAGTCACATGTCCAGTAGGAATTAACACTCAGAACTCACCTCAAAAGCAGAGCTTGTCAGATTGTGCTGTGCCTTCAAACCAGGTCAATCTTGCTGACATACAGATTCTGATTCCCCGGGTCTAGAGTGCGGCTTGAGAGGCGGCACATCCAGCAAGCTCCCAGGTGGTGCCAATACTGCTGGCCCAGCAACTGCACTTTGAATAGCAGGGCTTTGAGCTACATGATCTGCAACTTGGGTTCTCTTTTCAATGACAGGATGTGCAAGGAGGTAGGTTCAGGGGTAACTGGTTAGGGCAAATGTCTGGAGCAATGGTTCTCAAAGTGTGGTCTAAGACAAGCAGCACAGGAATCACTTGGGAGTTTGTTAGAGACGCCAATGCCTGGGCCCCTCCGCAGAGCTTCTAAACCAGAACCTCCTGTGCAGTGGCGGCAATCTGGGTCTTGATAAGCCCTCCCGGTGATTCTGATGCTCGCTAATGTTTAAGAACCACCACTCCAGTACATTAAAATCCAGGACATGAAAAGTTAAAACCCAAGTCCAGACCTGAGTCCATTCAAGAGAATCGAACTCGGTCATTCTGGGGTAGGACCCAGGCATCCATAGAGATTCTATTGAGTAGTCAGTGCTGAGGATAGCTCGGCTGGAACAGAAAGCTGATCCTTCTTATGCAGGAGGATTAAGTTTAAAGCATCTCTGTGACCCACCACAGGCTTGTTGCATGTCTGAACATCTATCGGAACAGTGTGCACCCTGGGTCTCCAGTGTAGCTGGGTCAGAGTGCAGATGATGCAGAATTAAGTCCTCACTCCTCACCCTGACACTCCTCCCTGGCTAACCCATGTCTCTCTTCTTTGCTCACAGTGTGCTCTGGCTGGAGCGGCCTCCTGCTATACCACCGCCAGTCAACAGTCACCCATCCTTAGAGACCCATATCAAACCCGGGTCTTCAGAAATCCCTCCCTAAACTCTTGCTAGATTAGATCTACTCTTCCACAGGGTTTCACGGCATGCTGTTTGCAATTCTTATTTTCCTGTATTAGCTTCACGCGTTGACTCTTCCTCTCCACTGAACTGTAAAGCCTTTGAGAGACCAAGAACTGCATATGATCTAACTGTGTTATCTCTTCCTTCAGTGTAAGTGCCACACTGCAAACCTAGTAGGCATTCAATGAATGTCTTCTTGAATCTGGAGTCAGAGCAGCTGGGGTTGGGGTTTGCCTTTGCTGCTAGTGGCTGTGAAACAGGAGGGAAGAGGCCAGGACACAACCTTTAAAAGAATGACACAGTTGTCGAGGATACGACATAAACTAGTTAGAACCAACTAGGTCCAAAATGGCAGAATATTTGACTTTCAGGGGACCTTGGGCCTCATTATATGTTCATTGTCATGTATTTCCATGCTAATGACATACCCACTAATGCTATGGCAGTTTCCAGGCTGACCATAAAAGGCCAAGAAGTGGGCAGTGGTCCAATTCCTGGAAATCTCCATCCCTTTTCCAAAATGGTTGGAATAATCCTCCCACTCATTAGCCTATGAAATTACTCAGCACAAGAAAACTAACCGTCCCGTATTTGGAGGCCTCTCACATTCTGAGATGGCCCACATTCTGTCTGTGGACTGTGTTTCTCCAAGTGCCTCTCTCACCTTTTGAGATGGACTGTATTCTGTCTATGGAATGTGTATCCCTCTAAATAAATCCACTTCTTACCTATCATTTTGTGTCTCACTGAATTCTTTCTGTGATCAATCAGAGTTTTGGCTGGGTTTGAATTCCATCTGANGGGCTAGAGGCTAAAAGCTAATTTTCCTTGGATCTTGCTCTCAGTGAAACACTCATTTCTCAATGGAGGCAAGGACTGTAAATGCAAGTACAAAGTTTATTATTAGATATAGAAAGCAACAACGAGTGGGATTGAAGGAGGAAACAGACAGAGCTGGACTCCATCCTGGCCAGGCTGCGAACATTAGGCTACACACATGGTCACCCTCCCAATGGACGGTGAACTTTGTGCCCGGTGTCTATAGAAATGGCATACCAGTGGAAAACCAGACCCCCCAATAAAAGAGCCTCAGGACTTGTACTTGGACTCTGCATTGCCTAAAAGAATATGCTAATTATCTCTGTAACAGAACAAAGTGGTAAATTCCATTATGTTTATCGGGATATGACCACAGGCCTGTTGATAAATGTCCACTGTGTATCTAGTCTTGTGACATATGAATCATGGGTTAACTTTGATCATATCTCTCTTTTACCTTGTCCATACTAGTTTCAAGGAATTTGGGGAGGTGGGTTTAAGCAAGTACACTTAGGGTATATAAGGTTTTCACAAAAACTGGTCGGGGTCCTTGGCTAAGAGGAGACTCTGCCTTGGGCCCGCCAGTGTAATAAACTGCACTCCACTATCTGCATTGTTCTTCTGAGTGAGTCTGTTTCCCAGAACGCATGGCTACCACATTGGAAGAAAAGCTATGACCAACATACACAACATATTAAAAAGCAGAGACATTACTTTTCCAACAAAGGTCCATCTAGGCAAAGCTATGGTTTTTCCGGTATTCATGTATGGATGTGAGAGTTGGACCATAAAGAAAGCTGAGAGCCAAAGAACTGATGACTTTGAACTGTGGTGTTGGAGAAGCCTCTTGAGAGTCCCTTGGCTTGCAAGGAGATCCAACCAGTCCATCTTAAAGATCAGTCCTGGGTGTTCTTTGGAAGGACTGATGCTGAAGCTGAAACTCCAATACTTTGGCCACCTCATGCGAAGAACTGACTCACTGGAAAAGACCCTGAAGCTGGGAAAGATCGAAGGCAGGAGGAAAAGGTGATGACAGAGGATGAGATGGCTGGATGGCGTCACTGACTCAATGGACATGGGTTTGGGCAAACTCGGGGAGTTGGTGCTGGACAGGGAAGCCTGGTGTGCTGCAGTCCACTGGGTTGCAAAGAGGCAGATATGACTGAGCGACTGAACTGACTGACTGACCATCACCCACAGGTTGTTCCATTTCAGTGTCTGCCCTGTCCATACCTTCCTCACCTGTCTTCCCTGCTATAGTCTTGGGTCAGGCCCTTACTCACCCATCAGGATTCTCGAGATAGTCTAAGGACACCCCCAGCCTGGGGTCTCATTCCTCAGTTCCAATCCCCCGTCAACACTACTACTGTCACAGTAAAACCATGACAAGGTTAAAATATGCCTGTCATATGCATATATAAGGAACATGTGACAAAGATTAATTTAACTCCTTAATGAAGAAACTAGCAGAATAGTAAATCCAGTTCAAAGGAAAGTTCAAGAAGCTATAGTGCTTTATAAAAGGTATGCTGGAAAGACTGCAGACTTAGAGATAAAATAAAACTAACCTTAGCTCTTTCACACTTACATTCATTCCTTGCCAGTGCCTTCATTCCCAGGTCTCCTAGTCTGAGGCCTCAGGCGGGCCAGGCCCTCTTCAGGCATTTCAGGTCCGCCAGGCCTCCTTGCGGGTAGGGGGAGGGGAAGGCAAGTTCAAGTCCTCAGGATTCAGGTCTTTCCACAATCCATCCTTTCCCAGCCCCAGAGTTCATCAAACTGCCGGAGAGTTTTGTTCGGTGCTCCCGCAACAGAGTTCAAGCTCCCCGAATGACGGGCCACTAAATCTGAGAGATGAGGTGTTGAGGCAAGGAATACGACTATTTGGAAAGCTGACCAAGACTTTGAGATTAATGTCTCAAAATAACCATCTTGTCAGGGTCTGGAGGCCAGGTACTCTTATAAAACCAGAGAGGAAAGAGGTGAGCAACTAAAATTAAAAAGCAGAACAGAGAGGGAGAGGCAGTGAGGACATGGAGTAAAAAGAGCCGCGTCTCGCAAAACATTTCTGGGATGGCCAGCTTGTGTTAATCTCTTCTTTCTTGCAACATTTTACAGGTGGGCAGGGTCGGATAATCTGTGAGTTGAATGATGGCACTTTAACAGTCCGGCAGAGAGGCAGGGTTCTCTGGGGTGGGCCATTATGTGTGATTATAAAAGCAAAGGCAATGAAAATCAAGTCAAAGAAACAGTTCCAACCTGGAGTCAGAACCGACTCTTCCCTGCAACACTGTTATGACCCCACGTCTGTGCTGATCCACATGAACTTCGGGAAAAAGCAATGGTGCAGCCGCTGCTTCCTGGATTTTGGCTTCTTATTTACGCCACCACAGCAAGTGATTACAGGCTTACCTCTTCCATTTAGGGCTGTGCTTTAGCTGGCTGCTCTTGACACCTAGTCGCTCTCTGGCTCCTGGCTCAGCCAGGCTCTGGACAGGGCTGTGTATTTAATGGATGAGAGACCATCTGCATGTTTGTGAGGCAAAAAGATGATCTCAGAGAGGCAGCCATTAGTGGTGGTATGAAGCAAGATCTTAATTTCCTGCCCAGGAGGTGAACCTGGGTAGCCTTGATGAATCCTATTCAATGGACCAGCAAGGGCTAGAGGCTAAAAGCTAATTTTCCTTGGATCTTGCTCTCAGTGAAACACTCATTTCTCAATGGAGGCAAGGACTGTAAATGCAAGTACAAAGTTTATTATTAGATATAGAAAGCAACAACGAGTGGGATTGAAGGAGGAAACAGACAGAGCTGGACTCCATCCTGGCCAGGCTGCGAACATTAGGCTACACACATGGTCACCCTCCCAATGGACGGTGAACTTTGTGCCCGGTGTCTATAGAAATGGCATACCAGTGGAAAACCAGACCCCCCAATAAAAGAGCCTCAGGACTTGTACTTGGACTCTGCATTGCCTAAAAGAATATGCTAATTATCTCTGTAACAGAACAAAGTGGTAAATTCCATTATGTTTATCGGGATATGACCACAGGCCTGTTGATAAATGTCCACTGTGTATCTAGTCTTGTGACATATGAATCATGGGTTAACTTTGATCATATCTCTCTTTTACTTTGTCCATACTAGTTTCAAGGAATTTGGGGAGTTGGGGAGGAATTTGGAGTTTGAGCAAGTACACTAAGGGTATATAAGGTTTTCACAAAAACTGGTCGGGGTCCTTGGCTAAGAGGAGACTCTGCCTTGGGCCCGCCAGTGTAATAAACTGCACTCCACTATCTGCATTGTTCTTCTGAGTGAGTCTGTTTCTTGGAACGCATGGCTACAACATTTGGTGCATGGGCTGGGACAGTCCTCACTTTGAAGAGACAAGTCCCATTTGGGACTACTCTGAGGCCTTGCAGCTTGACTCTTCCAGAGAGGGGAAGGCGCCTCACCCTTCTGGAAGGATTCTGCTTCTCAACGCCTGAATCTTTCAGTTAGCAGGTAGTGGACGGCAGCAGGGAAACCGAGTGTTCAGGTGAGGCGGAACCCATTTGGTAGGGTGGAAGAGGGAGCCTGATCACCTCCATGGGAGGGACTAGAAGGGGCATGGACCCACAGGAGCCTGGAATAGGCAGGTGGCGATTGCTTGGTACAGAGGTCGATGAGCGTGCTAGGGCTTAGGAAGGGAATCTGCGATGGTCATTTAGGAGGTGTGTCCACACTGGCTCAGGGAAAATTATTACCAGCGATCGCCAGGGGATTTTTAGGATAGGAAACTGGTCCTTGTATGCTCATATTCTGCCCTCCCCAAAGAGGTGTCCTGTCTGCTGTGAAATTCTTGACCCCCTCGGGATTGTCAGGCTAGGAGGGGGATACATAAGTGAGTATGAATTGGCTTTTCCGGAGATGGCCTGGGACATGGGATATTTAACCCATCTATGTTTTCATCTGTACCTGATCAAGCCCACTAAGACAGAACGGACTTTAAGGGAGAAACAGTCTTGGACCACGTGGCGTTCTGGTTCAGCCTTGCTGACCAGCAGGTGAAGACACGCTGATCCCCCTTCTTCCTCTGGGATCTGGCAGGATTTGGATGAGGATGACCTGCCCCTCCCCCACACTGGATGATGACGCGCCCGCCGGCCCAGCGCTCCACCAGGACCGGAGGCTGCCTTAATGCCCGATCCAGGGCCAGGTGAAGTTCCTGCAGCAGCACTGCTCCTTCACCAGCTCTCCCGGAGGTCGTAGAGCCGCCACCTCGGCAGGCTCTGATCCCAGTGGCAGAAGCCTCTGGCCAACACTTCCAGGAGTCGGCTCCAACCGAACCGCCCAAGCTATACCTGCCTCTCCCAATCTCAAGGATGCCTTCTTCTGCATACACCTCTCCCTAGCATCACAGCCCATCTTTGCCTTTGAATGGGAAGATCCAGTTGGGGACACCAAACAAGAGCTCACCTGGACTCCCCCACAAGGGTTAAGAATTCCCCAACCATCTTTGGGGAAGCCTTGGCTTCTGACATGGACTCATTCCACCCGGAAAAGTACAGATGTTGGCTCCTACAATACAGGGATGACCTGCTGCTGGCTGCTGAGACCAAGGAAAAGTGTTGGGAAGGGACTAAAGCACTACTCCAGCTGTTAATGGAAGCAGGTTACTGGATGTCGAAGAAGAAGGCACAGATCTATCTGCAAGGAGGAGGTAAGGTATCTGGGGTTTATTTTAAAGGAGGACACAAGGTTCAGACCCTAGTTGGGTCCTGTATACTGATGGCACTAGCCTGATAAAACAAGGACAATGGCTGTCAGGTTAGCCAAAGCGGAAGGGGCCATCAAGACTGAAAAGGGATGGTGGGAATTGCCAAGTGGAAAATTATTGGTACTGGAGGAGCTGGCACACACTCTGGTAAGCCAAATACACCAAACAACCCACCTAGGCCACGCTGCGTTCTCAAAGATTAATGCTGCCTCTCGGGTATTCAGACAAAAACCTCCGGGTGTTCAGCTGAAAGGCATGCTGCCCGTTGAACACCTGGGAGTGGACTTCACTGAAATGAAACCTCACCGACACTACCGTTACCTGCTGGTCATGGTATGTACGTTCTCGGGATGGGTAGAAGCTTTTTTACCTGGACTGAAAGAGGATCAGAAGTAGCCCTGTGCCTGCTTAGGGAGATAGTTCCTAGATTTGGATTTCCTACCACATTGGATCAGACAATGGCCCGGCTTTTGTAGCTGATTTAGTACAAGTAAGCAAAACCTTAAACATCAAATGGAAACTGCACACTGCATATAGGCCCAGAGTTCTGAGATGGTGGAATGAACCAACTGGACACTTAAAGAGACTCTCCAAGTGGGTCATAGAAACTGCTCCTGGGTGGATTTGCTTCCGACAGCTCTGCTCAGACTCAGGATGACCCCACAGTCCCAAGGCTATTCACCATACGAAATTGTATATGGAAGGCCCCCTCCCATAATAAAACAGGTGTCAACAAATTTGCCTCAGGTGAGGGGGGATAGGATTTCACAGCAGATGGAACTGGGTAACGTAATAAATTGGGTGACTAAGTTTGTACAAGAAAGGGTGCTGTTCCCCCTTGGGAAACAGATTCATGAGTTTACGCTTGGTGACTAAGTATGGGTCAAAGATTGGAAACATGATTTGCTAGCCCCTTGGTGGAAGGGCCCTTATACTGTTATTCTAACTATCCCTACTGCAGCAAAAGTTACAGGTATTTCCCCTTGGATCCATCATACGAGGGTGACGAGAGCACACCACGCAGACCCAGAAAATCCTGAGTGGACTGCAGAGAGGGACCCCGCTGACCCTCAAGAGATTAAGACCGTCCTTAAGAAGAAGGAAAAGAAGATCCTGGATGAGCCCCTTGAGGATGAAGCTGCATAATCAACTCCTGCTGCTTGGTCGCATCAACGTGCACATTCCTACGCCAACTTCCACAATACTTCCAACTGTTGGGTATGTGGGGCTATACCTCTGTCTGTGATGGATGGACTTCCCTGGTGGCTGTCACCGCTCCACCAAGGAGATTTTAAACCACTCTGCCCTCTTCTGGGACACAATCATAATCTCTCCCTGCTCTCTGGGTGTAAGCCAGACCTACTGTCAATAGACTTGGGTCATAGGATTACATTTGATATAAATGCCAGTGTAACAAAAGCCTAACCTACAACAAGCCCCAGAATCTACCTTATTTACATGCTAGGTGGACAAGATCTGTGTTTCAATGGCATGAGTATATTGCTGCCTTATTCCTACCCTCTATAGGGACAACAGATATTATGATTAAAGTAGAGGCCTTGACTAATTTCACAAAACAGGCCCTCCTAGATAGAACAAAAGCCATCCAAGCCTTAAATGAAGAGTAAATCCAAATGAGAAAAGTGGTCATTCAAAGTAGAATGGCTTTGGACATACAGCTGCTCAAGGAGAGACCTGTACTATAATTAAGGTTGAATGTTGTGTATGCATTCCTGACTTATCTGGCAATGTATCAACTGCTTTAGATGACATGAAAAATCAGGTAAAGGCAATGTCAAATGAAAACATTCCTTTCTGGACTTCGGTCCTATCTTGGGTGAAGGGTGATTGGTGGAAAACTATATTTACCATTGTTATAGTTGCCTTGATAGTTCTGCTTTGTGGACCCTGAATTTTACAATGTATTATGAAATTCTGAAAGAGACGGAAATACCAAACCACCTGACCTGCCTCTTGAGAAATCTGTATACAGGTCAGGAAGCAACAGTTAGAACTGGACATGGAACAACAGACTCATTCNTACCTTATCTTTAAAATTAGGATGTTGAACAAGATAATCTTTACGGTCATTTCCAAACCCCAGATTCTATGATTCTGCATAGTCTATTCTTATCCCTATAGACTACACACAAGCCCTACTGAGACTCGGTATAGTTGGCTACTGGATTCGAGATGGACACAGATTCTTTGATATTCCTCTCAGAGGGGTGAGGCCTACTTCCCCTCCCCATTATTCTGGGCTGTACTGCAACTGGCTTTGGTCAATAATAGACTGGAATGGACATGATATTGTGCCAGTTCTGGGCACAGTAAGTGGCTGTCCTGAGCAGGGTCAGGATGAAGTAGAGGGAGAGAGTGTGAGGAAGAAACTTGGAACTTTGGGACCCCAAAGACAAGCCTCTAATAGGGTATGGCAGTTTTGGCTTTGTGCATTCCGGAACACTAGGTGTTAGGGATCTGAACTATAATAGGGAAGAACAAATCTGACTTCATATTGAAACCTGTTTCTTTTACTTTAACCTTTGTATTATATTGCTTTTGCTACAAGAATGCTGCCTATAGCCTGCAATATATAAGACAGTCTATTCTCAAGGCTCTGATGTTTCAGGGTATAACGTCAGAGATACATTTTCTACTCATACAGAGATAAAAGTTGCAGAACAGAGAATAACATCTGTCTTGTTGGAGGTTTATAGGAACATTGTGACCAGACCTAGGTGAACAGAAGAAAGGATTCTGGCACCAAGAAGTTCAGAGCAACCAACCACACTCCGTCCCCTGTTAGCGTAGAAGAAACCTGAACTCTAACTCAAGTAAGATGGCTTTTGGGGATACTAGTCCACCATCTCCTCAGTCTGCTGGCTTTCGGAATAAAGCCGCTATTCCTCGCCCCAACCATTCATCTCTTGATTTACTTGCCTGTTGTGTGGGAAGCAGTATGAGTTGGGACTCAGGAACAGAATTGTTACGTGAAGTCTGGTCAACTTACTGGAGAGACTACACAGAGAGGCTTTGAGTCTACAGGCAGAGACAGGGTCTATGAATTCCAGTCTTCTAGTCATCCCTGTCAAGGTGCCAGACATGTGAGTAAAACTGTTTGGGGCCCTCCAGATCTGCCCCACCACTAGCTAAAGGCCAGCCAGTGATCCCAGTTGACACCACCTCGAGCAGGAGAATCACGCAGCTGAGCCCTGCCCTCCTTCCTGAGATATAAAATCACAATACATAATAAAATGGTTGCTGTTTCAGTCACCACATTCAGGGAAGCTCATTATGCAGCCAGAGACAACCAGAACACTGTGTTGATGGCATTCTGTGAAATTCTTTGCAGTTTAACATGCAAATATTTGATAGCTGTTGGAGAAAACATGAATGAATACACCCATTCATAAAAGAAACCTGTAGAAGTGGATGACATTTTCCGCTCTTTCCACTGACTTTGATTTCTCAAGTCAATTACATGGGCGGTGGACACATTTTTAGAGCAAACTGCACACCCACTGAAAACAAGGGCCTCCTTGAGATCTCTCTCAATGACTAAGACGTAGCCCAGGAGCACAGTGTCAGGACTTGTCCAGCGGATGTAGGAGGAGGCAGGGAATTGTAATGAAGGCTGGAGAAGGTGGGGCCCTCACTCAAAGAGGGCTTTGTCTGCTCCTGAACACAGTGTGGCCGTTTCCTCGGGCAAAATGTTCAGTTTGGGAGAGATTTGCAATTTGAAAAGACAGATTTTATTTCCTCCTTTTCCCAGCTAATTTAAACCTCCACCGATCCCAGGGGAGATTTTTAGTGCAGTAGAATAAGGACGCTTTCAGAATCACAGCCTCTTTTTTTTCTGAATGTGTTTCTTATGTAAATGCTGCATCAGAGCCATTTCCCTCTTCTTTACACTTTACTTCTGCTTTTAAAACCTGCAAAATAGAAACACAGAGAAAGACACCTTGAAAATACTTTGGGTTTCATCTCTTTTCCATTTTTACCTCAGGCTCCCCACATTTTTTAAAAAAAATCTTTATTCTTTAAGTCAAGCATATTTTAAAATCATGTCCTGTTGAACTGGAGAAGCAGAAAAAAAGGTAATTCCTATATATTTAGGTCTAAATATACCAAGAAATGCAAGGCACTTTATAATGATCTAATAATCCTCAGAATGCCACAGTGAGGTCAGGTGGCCCTAAGCAAGGGAGTCAAGAGTCATTCAAAGAGGCCCCTTCTGAGGCCATGGTGCTCCCCTCTCCCATATCAGTGTTTCTGGAGGCAACACGGGGGAGGAGGGAAGAAAAGTGCTGGTTGCATAGGTCTCTTTCAAGAAGGTTCTCTTTTTTTCCTGACTCCCTTCCACTTTCCCACTGCCTCGCAGTACGGAGAACTGGCCGCAGTGTGGTGTTTGTGGTCCACGCATGTTACCCTGGATGGCAGCTATTCTACAGCACCTAACTGTACCAACTTGTTGACGTCTATTCACCTGGGCTCCCAGTCTGACTGTGGCTCAGATCATGAACTCCTTATTGCCAAATCCAGACTTAAACTGAAGAAAGGAGGGAAAACCACTAGACCATTCAGGTAGGACCTAATCAAAACCCTTATGACAATAAGTGAAAGTGACAAATAGATTTAGATTCAAGGGAATAGATCTGATAGAGTGCCTGAAGAACTATGGATGGAGGTTTGTGACATTGTGCAGGAGGCAGTCATCAAGAACATCTCCAAGAAAAAGAAATGCAAAAAGGCAAAATGATTGTCTGAGGAGGCCTTACAAATAGCTGAGAAAAGAGAAGCTAAAGGCAAAGGAGAAAAGGAAATATATGCCTATTTGAATGCAGAGTTCCAAAGAATAGCAAAGAGAGATAAGAAACCCTTCCTCAGTGATCAGCGCAAAGAAATAGAGGAAAATAATAGAATGGGAAAGACTAGAGATCTCTTCGAGAAAATTAGAGATACCAAGGGAATATTTCATGCAAAGATGGGCACAATAAAGGGCAGAAATGGTATGGACCTAACAGAAGCAGAAGATATTAAGAAGAGGTGGCAAGAATACACAGAAGAACTATACAAAAAAGGTCTTCATGACACAGATAACCATGATGGTGTAATCACTCACCTAGANGGCAGAGGAACCATAGATCAAAATCCAACATCCACTGGATCATTGAAAAAGCAAGAGTTCCAGAAAAACATCTACTTCTGCTTTGTTGAATACACCAAAGCCTTTGACTGTGTGGATCACAACAAACTGGAAAATTCTTCAAGAGATGGGAATACCAGACCACCTGACCTGCCTCTTGAGAAATATGTATGCAGGTCAAGAAGCAACAGTTAGAGCTGGACATGTAACGACAGACTGGTTCCAAATCAGGAAAGGAGTATGTCAAGGCTGTATACTGTCTCCCTGCTTATTTAACTTACATGCAGAGTACATCATGTGAAATGCCGGGATGGATGAAGCACAAGCTAGAATCAAGATTGCCGGGAGAAATATCAATAACCTCAGATATGCAGATGACACCACCCTAATGGCAGAAAGTGAAGAACTAAAGAGCCTCTTGATGAAAGTGAAAGAGGAGAGTGAAAAAGTTGGTTTAAAACTCAACATTCAGACTAAGAGCATGGCATCTGGTCCCATCACTTCATGGCAAATAAATGGGGAAACAATGGAAACAGTGACAGACTTTCTTTTCTTGGGTTCCAAAATCACTGCAGATGGTGACTGCAGCCATGAAATTAAAAGATGCTTGCTCCTTGGAAGAAAATCTATGACCAAACTAGACAGCATATTGAAAAGCAGAGACACTACTTTGCCAACAAAGGTCCATCTAGTCAAAGCTATGGTTTTTCCAGTAGTCATGTATGGAAGTGAGAGTTGGACTATAAAGAAAACTGAGCACCAAAGAATTCATGCTTTTGAACTATGGTGTTGGAGAAGACTCTTGAGAGTTCCTTGGACTGCAAGGAGATCCAACCAGTCCATCCTGAAGAAAATCAGTCCTGAATATTCATTGGAAGGACTGATGTTGAAGCTGAAGCTCCATTACTTTGGCCACTTGATGTGAAGAACTGACTCATTGGAAAAGACCCTGACACTGGGAAAGATTGAAAGCAGGAGGAGAAGGGGACAACTGAGGATGAGATGGTTGGATGGCATCACCGACTCGATGGGTATGAGTTTGAACAAGCTCTGGGAGTTGGTGATGGACAGGGAAGCCCAGCATGCTGCAGTCCATGGGGTAGCAAACAGTTGGACATGACTGAGCGACTGAACGGAACTGAAATGATTCACCTGGGCTCTCAGGTGGTTCAGTGGGTAAAGAGTCCACCTGCAATGCAGGACACCTGAGTTTGATCCCTGGGTCAAAAAGATCCAGGGACAAGGACATGGCAACCCACTCCAGTATTCTTGCCTGGAGAATTCCATGAACAGAGGAGCCTGGGGATGCAGTCCATGGCGTCACAAAGCTTTGGACAAGACTGAGGCAACTGAGCACATTCACCTGCTTAGGAACAAAAGCAGTGAGGGAAAGAAGGATTATTTCCATAATCCCTGCACACAGCAAAAACAATAAAGAATGAAAATACACTTAATGAAAGAACGAATGATTGAACAAATGAGTTTCAATTCCAAATCGGGAACTCACTAGCAGCATTTCCTTGGGCAAGTTCTTCCACCCCTGAGAAGATCCTGGTTTCCTTCTGTGTGAGATGTGGATAGTAGCAAGCCCCTCCCTCGTGGGTAGCTGTGAGGGATAAAGGGGTAACATTTATGAAGTGTGCGGCAGAACATGTCAGGGTGCATCAGGCACATGGAAGGTTCAGCCACTCCTCTTTTCCAGACCCACCTCCTAAAGCAGGGCCTCGGGATGGACTGGGCCTGGCTGCTCTATAAGCCTTGAGCG
>SJYX01013764.1:133284-196291 GCA_006410675.1 Oreotragus oreotragus | reverse complement strand
CCGGTTGGGGGTGGGGGGGGGTGGGGTCACCTGTGGGGCTTGCTGTGCCCAAACTACTGCTCTGCCTTCCTGGCTGTCACTTATATCAATTTCTTTAAGACCTGGTCCTTTAACCTGAGGCTTTGCTGTTGTTTAGTTGCTAAGCCATGTCTGACTCTTTTTGATCCCATGGACTGTAGTCTGCCAGGCTCCTCTGTCCATGGGGAGAATACTGGAATGGGTTGCCATGCCCTCCTCCAGGGGATCTTCCTCACCCAGAGATTGAATGCGTGATCACTGGGCAGGCAGGTTCTTTACTACTGAGGCACCAGGGAAGCCCCAACCTGAGATTTAGATTCTATTTAAAAGGCAAATTTTGGAGGAGGGAGGAGTAGGGGACACTTCAGGCCTGGAACCTCAGTGTGGATGAGATAAGGAGAGAGGGGGATGGAGGAAATTGGGAATCTTGGGATTCCAAAGATAGGTATCAGGAGGGGCTGCCTGGTGTTTAGGAGAGATCAGAGTTCAGATCTGAGCTTCTCCTGTTGCTGGAAGCAAGTAAATTACTTACTCTCTTCAAACTGTAGCTTGTTGTTTGTCAGTTGCCCAGTTGTATCCGACTGTTCGCAACCCCACGGACTGCAGTACCCCAGGCCTCCCTGTCCCTCACCATCTCCCAGAGTTTGCCCAAGTTCATGTTCATTGCATCGGTAATGCCGCCCAGCCATCTCATCCTCTAATGCCATCTTCTTCTGCCCTCAATATTTCCCAGCATCACGGACTTTTCCAATGAGTCCTCTGTTCACATCAGATAACCAAAATACTGGAGCTTCAGCTTCACCATCAGTCCTTCCAGTGAATATTCAGGGCTGATCTCCCTTAAGTTTATTGACCTATAAAAAAGGACTGTAAAAGCGAACCTCCGGTGACTCTGGGGTTAAATGAGGTGATATAGCAAATAGTAGTCAGTCAGTGTTCCTGCGCAGTGGGTGCTGGAGAGAGGCACAGGCAGCGCCTACGGGCTCCAGTAGGTTAAATAAGGCTCACTTTGGGGCTCCATCGAGCCATGGTTACTATTTCCTTTCCATCACCTCAATTTCTCAGGCTCCGCTCTTTGCCTGGGGCCAGCTGTGACCACACTGACAGCCACCTAAATTAATTATGAGAGAATGCACCTTTTCCATCCTCAAATCACAAACCAGAGACAAAGGCGAGAGTACAACAACATTTCATACCAGGGGAGACAGTGGGCCTCAACTTCAGCCTCAGGAAGGAAATGGTGAAAACATTCCACCATTGAATTGATAGCCAGGAGGAAACAGTAGGTGGGAGGCAGCCCAGAGGGCGGGCCGGGCGGCTGCGGGACGCGCCTCGGGCCGCGAGGCGCTGGGGGCGCAGGTGGGAGCCGCGCCCCACCTCCTCCACCCCACCGCCCAGCGCGTCGGTAAAACCTCCCGGGCCTTGGCACCGAGCTCTCACCCCTTTGTTTTTCTCCCCTGCTCCTTCCTTCTCCCCTCTCAGCCCGCGCGCGGCTCCTCCACCTCCTCTCCAGGTGCCCCTGCGGGGACGAAGGATCCCACCGGGTGCACCGTGGGCAGTTCCAAGCGCGGCCTCGTCACCCTCTCCTCGCCCCTCCCCTGGCTCCGCCTTCCCTTCCTTTCTCTTTCCCGCCTTTCTCTTTCCATCTACTCTCCTCCACTCTTACGCTCTTTCCTCCCAGTCTTCTTGCTTCTCCCCTCCCCGCCTCGCGCAGCCTCCCTCTCCACACACCCCAGTATGGAACGCCCCAGAAGAAAGCTGATGCTCTGGGACGGATCCCAGCACCCCGCTGATCTTTCCTTGCTTTGGTTTGAGGAGGAGACAGCCATCTCCAAGCATGCCCTGGCTGGCCTGTCCCAGTGGGCCCACTGAGCTGCTGGACATCCAAATTTCGATCCTCCTCCTGGGCAGTCCACAACGCCTCCTCACTGTCCTGTGTGCGCACTAGGCTAGCCCCAGACCGGTTAAACCAGTCGGCCTCTCTGGTCCCCAGACACCACGTCTGAGAGCCACATGCCAAGGAAACAGTGAAATGTAACAAGATGTCTACCTTCTCCTCCCCCTGCTTGGCTTCAGGTTGTGGAAATGCTGCTGCAGGGCTCAGGTTGTTCAGGAAGCCCAGTTAGGAGTGGGGGGTGCAGGCAGGAGAGCCAGGGACACCCCTGGGGTGGGGATGGAAAGGGGCATCTGGAGGGCCTTCTGGCGAGGCTGGGCCCAGAGCAGAGCCTTATCCAAATTCAGGATTCAGTGCCACACTCTGAAAGCCTCTGACATTTCCTCCTGGGTGGGGATGGGTTTCACCACAGGTCACATTGCTCCAGGAAAGAAAAAAGAATCGTGATCTGAATTGTCATGGAAAGTGTGTACTTGAAATCTTATTAAGGTTTATTTTTAGATCCCATGTCTGCTGCACTTATCATCAGAGACGAATTCTAGAGGGGTCTCTCTGCTTTACTGACCTTTAAGAAAATACTTCAAAGATGAGAGAAGAGTGGAAAGAGGTAGGTCTTGTCCTGGGAGGGTATGTTTTTGTGAAGCACTCAACTGCCTTGACAGGGCAGTAGCCCTGGCCTGGGTCCAACAGGCCTCCTGAATGTACCCAGTAATGCCAGGACTGGGAATCCTTTCCGGGGGTGAAGGACATTGCCCTTCTCTTCTTCCAAGCCTTGACACCACAGAAGACAGGCCTCCCTACCCACCTCTACCCCCCAAGGCAGGGTCAATCAAGGCAGATTGACCTCTGGGATTGTCTTCTAGTAGCAAACAATTGCGGAGAAGGCAATGGCACCCCACTCCGGTACTTTTGCCTGGAAATCCCATGGATGGAGGAGCCTGGTAGGCTGCAGTCCATGGGGTCGCTGAGAGTTGGACACGACCCAGTGACTTCACTTTTACTTTTCACTTTCATGCATTGGAGAAGGAAATGGCAACCCACTCCAGTGTTCTTGCCTGGAGAATCTCAGGGACAGCGGAGCCTGGTGGGCTGCCGTCTACGGGGTCGCACAGAGTCGGACACGACTGAAGCGACTTAGCAGCAGCAGCAGCAGCAAACAATTGTTGAGTGCTTTCTATATGCCAGATACTTTCCATACAGTAACTCACTTAGTTCTCACCATCACCCTATTTCCATCCTCCATTTACAGGTTAGAAAACAGCCCTGCAGGGAGATCCAACCAGTCCATCCTAGAGGAGATCAGTCCTGAGTGTTCATTGGAAGGACTGATGTTGAAGCTGAAACTACAATACTTTGGCCACCTGATGCGAAGAGCTGACTCATTGGAAAAGACCCTGATGCTGGGAAAGATTGAGGGTATGAGGAAAAGGGGACTACAGAGGATGAGATGGTTGGATGGCATCACTGAATCAATAGACATGAGTTTGGGTAAACTCTGGGAGTTGTGATGGACAGGGAGGCCTGGCGTGCTGTGGTTCATGGGGTCTCAAAGAGTCGGACATGACTGAGTGACTGAACTGAAACTGAAATAGAGAGCTTAAGCATTTTGTCTGACATCACAGAGCTTTCTGATCACTTTCCTCATACTAAACGTGTCCATACCTGCAGGTACCCTGCCTAAGTCCCACTAGCCGAAGAGCACAGTGAGGGTGGTCATTCACATCCTGCAGCCCTGAGCACAGGTGCTGAGGAGGAGGGAGCCTAGGCAATAACCCAGGAACACTACTGCAGATGGAGTGACTCTGCATTAACGCTCTGGCAGCCGGTGCCAAGAGCTGCCTGTCCCTGCCAGGCTGCAGAACTGTCTCCCGCATCTGCCTCTTGAACTGGTACCTCTCTCCTAATAGCCCATCAGCAGCTTCGTCTCTCCCTCTCCATCAGAGTCTACATAGTCATAGACTGTAACAGCCCCCCCACAGTCCCCAGTTCTCCCAGGTTTGAGGGGAATGTGGAGGCACTGAATACATTCCCTAGAAATCTAGAGAGGAACCTGAAGGCACCTTGAAGGATGCTGCTGCTCCCCACTGGAACCAATCAGAGACACAATGACTAGAGAGGGGAGGGGCTGGGAGAGACTCAGGTCAGAAGAGGATGGAGTGTGGGATGCAGAGGTTCATGGACATGGTCCTGCCATGCCTCTGGGGACTCTTGGCACTGTCCTTTCTTTGGCTCAAAAGCTGCCTCTGTACATGTTTTGCCAGCTCCCTTCTGATGAGGCTGGGGGGCAAGTGGGGAGCAGTCTACAAGAGTAGGCCAGAGCAGGAAAGGAGATACCAGTGGGAGTGGCGGAAAGCTGGAGTGGCTGCTCCTACAGGAACAGAATCAAGCCAAGCCACCTCCCTCTGCAAGGCAGGGCCCAGATCACCTTGGAATATTGCAGGGGGGTCTTGGGGCAGCAAAGGAGGAATGCCAAAGTGGCTGTAAGCCTCTCAGAGCGTGTTGAGAGTCAGTCCCCACCCACACACACGGATGCACAGTTATATACCTCCAGCATCCCTCTTCCACACACACAGACTTTGACACACTTTATGGGCTCCCAAGATGGTGGTAGTAAAGAACCTGCCTACCAACGCAGGAGATGAAGGAGACACGGGTTCCATCCCTGGGTCAGGAAGGTAGGTCCCCTGGGAAAGAAAATGGCAACCCGCTCCAGTATTCTTGCCTGGAGAATCCCATGGACGGAAGAGCCTGGTGAGCTACAGTCCACGGGGTCACAAAGAGTCGGACATGACTGAGCAGATTTCTTTCTCTCTTTATGCTTGGGTTACGTACTTGGGCTTCCCAGGTGGCTCAGAGGTAAAGAATCCACCTGCCAGTGCAGCAGACGCCAGACACACGGGCTCGATCCCTGGGTTGGGAAGATCCCCTGGAAGAGGAAATGGCAATCCACTCCAGTATTCTTGCCTGGAGAATCCCATGGACAGAGGAGCCTGGTACAGTCCATGGGGTCGCGAGAGTCGTATACAACTGAGCAACTAAGCACAAGCGTAGAGTACACACCCACATTTGACATAAGCCACACACACACACACCAGGGGCAAAATAAAGACACAAAGGGACAACCAGTGAACCACACCCTTGTGAGAGACATTTTTGTCCATTTACCCACCAGGCCCAGACCCAAAGGCACACAGTGAGACTCAAGATGTGACCACTGGGCATTCCAGACAGCTGGTCCCAGAACCCAGGTGTCCAGCACTGAGTTGTCCAGAGCTCAGCTGCTCTAACACAGCCTGGTTCTGGGAAGCTCTGAGAATCCCAGGAATGGCTCGGAGGTGCTGGGCTTCCCCAAGAGTGTGAGGCACACAAACTGGGGTTCCCTGAGAAGCTTTTGGGATGCCTGAGGGAGACGGGGGAGCTTTGTCCGCTTTGAATGGCCTGAAGCTTCCATGGGGTTCCTCGTCTTATGTGGGTGGGGGTCAGTGCTGGTCAGCTGTGTTCCTTGTGGCCACAGTGGCCACTGGCCTGGATGTCACCTATGATGTGCCCCCTGATCCACGCAGAGAAAGCACCAGACCCGGAGGCTGAATGTGATGTAATGTGTGTGCTCAGCTGTATCCAGCTTTTTGGGACCCCATGGACTGTAGCCTGCCAGACTCCTCTGTCCATGGGATTCTCCAGGCAAGAATGTTGGAGTGAGTTGCCATTTCCCTCTCCAGGGGATCTTCCCAACCCAGGGATCGAACCAGAATCCACTGGTGCAGAAAAAGCACCAGACCTGGAGGTTGAATAGCTCGAGGCTAAAAGCACAAATTCTGGAGTCACACAGCCTGGATTTGAATCTGTGCTCTGCCGCTGACTAGCTGTGTGACCCTGGGCATCTTACTTAACCTTCTTAACCTCTCTGAAGTGAAGTGAAGTCGCTCAGTCGTGTCCAACTCTTTGCAACCCCGTGGACTGTAGCCCACCAGGCTCTTCCATCCATGGGATTCTCCAGGCAAGAGTACTGGAGTGGGTTGCCATTGCCTTAACCTCTCTAGGCCTCAGGTTTTTTCAACTGTGAAACGAGAACACTAATACTTACCTTCTAGGGCTACTGTAAGAGTTCAGTGGGCAGTTTGAGCAAGTTGCCTAGTGGTGTGCACCGGGGGCACTTTGAAGTGGTGGCCGCCTAAGTGAGGGGGCTGCGGGCCCCGGGGCGGGTGACAGGGCGGCTGATAAGGAGAGGAGGGTGGGGCAGAAAGAAATCAGTGGTCTGACCGTGACCACAGATCTATGTCTCTGTGCTGTCAACTTTGATATTCTGGAGGGAGAATAAATAACAGCATATTTCCTCACAGAGTACAGTGTGCTCAATCAGAAAGCCACAGAAGACAGGAACATTTCCTCATTATTATATAATCATAGCAAAGGTAATGCCTCCTTCTCAAAGGAGTCCAGAGCACTTAGACTGCATGGTCGGAGCCCAACCTGCATGGGCCCTGTGCTGGAGGATCCAGGCTGCTGGCTGCCAGCTCGGGCTCCTCCTGCAGTGGGAACAGCAGCATGGTGACCACAGGCATCCTGAGGACCCCTTCACACACAGGCGTGTGAGCACACATGTACACACACACCCCAGCAGCAGCAGCACCACCACACTCAACATCAACACTGCATCCTCAGAACTCCCGCGACTGGTCAACTGCCACGTGGCCAACCCACACAGCGAGGCTACTGACCCTGGGGGCCTCAGAGCAACTTAGAGGCCTTGGAAGGGCTCCGCAGAAGGAGGGGAGCCCTCTCAGCCCACTGTTTGTCAACAAGAGAAGTGAGGTGAGAGGTACCGGCCGGACACAAATTGGCATTTCCTCCTCCCCTCTTTTGTAGGCTGAGTTTGTGTCTGAGAGGGTCCTATGAACAGGGCAGCCAGAGGGATGCTCCACAAAGGAGTTGTAGGCAGTGACTCCCCTTCTGTCCAGCGCAAGCCCTCACTGTGTTGCGGACTCCACTGGAGGGCACAACTCATGGATGAGGACCTCCCCTCTCTGTCCAAGCTCCGGATTGGACTACATGGAGGGGAGAGAGATTTTTCCTTGTATGAAGAAGCAGAGACCCATGGAAGTATTCCATGAGGCCAAAGAAATTTCAGAGTTTGCTGATTTGATAGGGCTGCTGAGGCAAAGGAAGGCTATCTGGGATCAAGTGTGAGTCTGGTACCATGAAGACTTAACACTTCCCTCCACTATTAAGCATAGTTGGCGTTTTGCTTTTAAGAGAAAGAGGGAAGTGTGTGGCTCTGGACTTGAGAGGTTTCTTAAATTAATTTTTATTGGAGTATAGTTGCTTTACAATGTCATGTATGTTAGTTTCTACTGTACAGCAAAGTGAATCAGATATATATATATACACACACACATACATATATCCTATTTTTTCTGGATTTCCTTCCCATTTAGGTCGCCACAGAGCACTGAGTGGAGTTCCCGGTGCTCTCCAGGAAGTTCACATTAGTTATCTATTTTATATATAGTAACAATAGTACATACATGTCAATGGCCATCTCCCAGTTCCTCCCACTCTCCTCTTTCCCTGCTTTAGTCTCGTATGTTTGTTCATGTGTACGTCACATGTACGTCCATGTGTCTTTTTCTGCCTTGCAAATAAGATCATCTCTACCATTTTCCCAGATTCCACATATATGCCTTAATATACAATATTTGTTTTTTTTCTGACAGTTTCTAGTTCTATCCATGTCTCTACAAATGACCCAATTTCATTCCTCTTTATGCCTGAGTAATAGTCCATTGTACATATGTACCACATTTTATTTTTTTAATTAATTAATTTTTTAATTGGAGGATAATTGCTTTACAATATTGTGTTGGTTTCTGCCATATATCAACATGAATCAGCCNCAAATGACCCAATTTCATTCCTCTTTATGCCTGAGTAATAGTCCATTGTACATATGTACCACATTTTATTTTTTTAATTAATTAATTTTTTAATTGGAGGATAATTGCTTTACAATATTGTGTTGGTTTCTGCCATATATCAACATGAATCAGCCACAGGTATACATATGTCCCCCCACCTTGAACTTTCTTCCCACCTCCCACCTCATCCCACCCCTCTAGGTTATCACAGAGCACCAGATTTCAGCTCCCTGTGTCGTACAGTAAATTTTCATTGGCTATCTAGTTTTTCATGTGATAATTCATATGATTCAATACTGTTCTCCCTATTTGCCCCGCCCTCTCCTTCCCCAACTGTATCCACAAGTGTGTTCTCTATGTCTACGTCTCCATTGCTTCCCTGCAGATAAGCTCATCAGTAACACAGGACTGGAAAAGGTCAGTTTTCATTCCATCCCAAAGAAAGGCAATGCCAAAGAATGTTCAAACTACTGCACAATTGCACTCATCTCACACACTGGCAAAGTAATGCTCCAAATTCTCCAAGTCAGGCTTCAGCAGTACATGAACCAAGAAGTTCCAAATGTTCAAGCTGGATTTAGAAAAGGCAGAGGAACCAGAGATCAAATTGCCAACATTTGTTGGATTGCTGCAAAAGCAAGAGAGTTCCAGAAAAACACCAACTTCTGCTTTATTGAGTATGGCAAAGCCTTTAGCTGGGTGGATTATCACAAACAGTGAAAAATTCTTAAAAAGATGAGAGTACCAGACCACTTTACCTGAGAGTTCCCTGTGAAATCTGCCTCCTGAGAAACCTGTATGCAGGTCAAGAAGCAACAGTTAGAACGGGACATGGAACAATGGACTGGTTTCAAATTGGGAAAGGAGTACATCAAGGCTATATATTGTCACCCTGCTTATTTAACTTCTATGCAGAGTACATCATGTGAAATGTCAGGCTGGATGAAGCACAAGCTGGAATCAAGATTGCCAGGAGAAATGTCAATAATCTCATATACGCAGATAACACCACCCTAATGGCAGAAAGTGAAGAAGAACTAAAGAGCCTCTTGATGAAAGTGAAAGAGGAGAGTGAAAAAGTTGGCTTAAAACTCAACATTCAGAAAACTAAGATTATATTGTCACCCTGCTTATTTAACTTCTATGCAGAGTACATCATGTGAAATGTCAGGCTGGATGAAGCACAAGCTGGAATCAAGATTGCCAGGAGAAATGTCAATAATCTCATATACGCAGATAACACCACCCTAATGGCAGAAAGTGAAGAAGAACTAAAGAGCCTCTTGATGAAAGTGAAAGAGGAGAGTGAAAAAGTTGGCTTAAAACTCAACATTCAGAAAACTAAGAGAGCATGGCATCTGGTCCCATCGGTTCATGGCAAATAGATGGGGAAACAGTGGACACAGTGAGGGACTTTATTTTCTTGGGTTCCAAAATCACTACAGATGGTGACTGCAGCCATGAAATTAAAAGATGCTTGTTCCTTGGAAGAAAAACTATGACCAACCTAGACAACATATTAAAAAGCAGAGACATTACTTTGCCAACAAAGGTCCATCTAGTCAGAGCTATGGTTTTTCCAGTAGTCATGTGTAGATGTGAGAGCTGGACCATAAAGAAAGCCAAAGAATGGATGCTTTTGAACTGTGGTATTGGAGAAGACTCTTGAGAGTCCCTTGGCCTGCAAGGAGATCCAACCATTCCATCCTGAAGGAAATCAGTCCTGAATATTCATTGGAAACACTGATACTGAAGCTGAAGCTCCAATACTCTGGCCACTTGAGGCAAAGAACTGACTCATTGCAAAAGACCCTGATGCCGGGAAAGATTGAAGGCAGGAGGAGAAGGGGACAACAGAGGATGAGATGGTTGGATGGCATCACCAACTCGATGGACATGAGTTTGAGCAAGCTCCGGGAGTTGGTCATGGACAGGAAAGCCTGGCATGCTGCAGCCCATGGCACTGCAAAGCGTCAGACATGATTGAGTGACTGAACTGAACTGAACCACCTTTCTAGATTCCATATATACACATTAATAGACAATATTTATCTTTCTCTCTCTTACTTCACTCTGTATTATAGGCTCTAGGTTGATCTGCATTATTACAACTGAGTCAAATGTTTTCATTTTTATGGCTGAGTAATATTCCACTGTGCATATATACTGTAACTTCTTTATCAATTCATCTACTGATGGACATCTAGGTTGCTTCCATGTCCAAGCTGTAATGTATATAGAGCTGCAACGAACATTGAGGTGAATGTGTCTTTTTCAATTATGGTTTCCTCAGGGTATATGCTGGCTTCCCTGGTGGCTCAGATGGCAAAGGATATGCCTGCCATACAGGAGACCAGGTTCAATCCCTGAGTGTGGAAGATATATGTGTGTGTGTGTGTGTATCTTGAGAAGGTACCTTGGCATTCGCCAAGAATCTCCAAGATTCTCCAAGGTATTTTGGTATTCTCCAAAGTATCTTGGTATTCTCCAAGATACCTTGGAGAAGGGAATGGCTACCCACTCCAGCATTCTTACCTGGAGAGTTCCATGAACAGAAGAGCTCGGCATGCTACAGTCCATGGGGTCACAAAGAGTTGGACACAACTGAGTAACACTTTCAGGTTTCAGGGTACATGCCCAGTAGTGAGGTTGTACCACGTGTTCTTTATCCATTCCCGAACTTGAGGGGTCCTTATTGGCCTTCTTTTGGCCCTCCTGCCTCCCTGCACTCTCAGATATACACGCTTATGCTTGCAGCCGATCCTAAGCACCTTCATCAAAGGATGGATGGACCATCACCATTTCCTGAACACTCTGGCACTTGGCATCAGGGGACCTCATAGTCACAACAGTTTTTGCCTAGATTTCTGTGATGTCCAGGTCTCAGACAGATGTCATAAGACAAGGAAGACCACTGTATTTCTGGTGCTTCGTGTAGAGGCAGACACATAGTAGGTGCCGACAGCTTTTAAAATGCCTCCCTGTTATTGATCGCACAGTGAGCGGTGACCCTGAAAGCGACAACCATCACTGCTGTGTGCCAAGGGCCCATTATGGGCTGGCCCGGTTCTGCACGCTTTGTATGTACTGTCTCATCTAATGCCCTTAGCAGCCCTATGGGACAGGTACTTTCCCGCTACATGTTACAGATGAGGAACTGGGGCACAAAAAAGTCAAGTAGTCACACAGGTCCTATGGGACGGAGCCAGCATCTGTATCTGGAAGGAGTCCCAGCACCACCCAGCTGTGAGGTCAGACTTCAGCACCCTCTCCAGCTTCAGCTCTTGATGCTCTCTCCCTTACATCCCACACACAACTTTTGCACCTCTCTGCCTCTCTGTCTATCTGTCTGGGCTATTTTTCTACTGCAACCCACTCCCCCTAATTTCTCCTGGCTATTACCTTCCTCTCTTTCCAGATTCATTTCACCTGCCGCCGCCTCTTGCAAGGCTCCCCTATCCGTCAGCCCACAGTCCCCAAGGCTGAGCTGGGTGACTCTTGCTTTGTTTCCCTAGCATCATGTAGATGACTCCATTGCACTTGCTGTGAAGGCGCATTTATTTTCTCCCACACAGCTCAACAATGATATCCTACCTATCACTGTATCACCACCGCCTGGCAATGTGCTGGGTACTTGGTCACTGCTTGTTGCATTGTGAACATTACCTATAAAGGTTCAGAGAGTAAATTAGACTTTGCAGACTACATGCAGACTCTGTTGCTGCCTCTCCTCTTCCTCCTCCCAGTTCTTGAAAAATATGAAAACCATTCTTATCTTGAGGGCCACACAAAAACAGGCCATGGGGTCAGTTGTACCAATGGTTCATAGCTGGCCAACTCCCCTGTCACTGGGGAAGATATTTCTAAACAAACAAACAAAAATTACTTGTCAGACTAATTCAATGATTCTTCACGTGAGGGCCATATGGGTATATCAGAATGGCAGGCAGAGGTCGGGTGGATGTCTTTGGTTGTCACGACAACTGGGGAGAGGGGCTAGCCATACTTCGTGCCCAGGCACCCAGGACGCTAAGCATTTGGCAATGCTCAGGGCAGTCCTGGACAACCTGTCAGTGACTCACTGAGGCATACAGGCTGGTCTCACTGCTTTCAGTAATGTGCAGTCATGTTGGGAATTCACTGAAATAAAAGGCATTTGAGAACCACCAGTTCCTTCTTAGATCCAACTGTTTAGGTGGTATGAATAGGAGAAATGAGACTGTATGCCTTGAGGCAAGGAAGGGCCCTCCTGGGCTTTTCTTGGGATCCCTGGCACAACCGTAAGACCTGCTGTGGCTTCTTGTGCCTTCTAAGGTCTGCCCCAGAGCAGGGCTGGCCCTGGAAGATCACCCGGGGAGTATGAATGGAAGCAGAGATTCATCAAACTGTGTCATAATCTGTCCTGGGCAGGCCAGGTCCATCCCCGAGACCCATCCCTCGCTGAATTGGGGGAGACACAAAGCTGTGTGTGGACGGCCTCATTGAAAGTGGACAACCAAGCAACAGGAAACACGGAGTAGAGAGGCTTGGTTAGTGCTTGATCCAGGAAGCCCAGAGCAGCCTGCAGAACAGCCACCTGACCCCTCTCGACCCCCTACTTCATCCCATCATGGCTTCCCTGGTGGCTCAGATGATAAGGAACCAGCCTGCAATGCAGGAAACCTGAGTGTGATTCCTGCGTCAGGAAGATCTGGAGAAGGGAATGGCAACCCTCTCCAGTATTCTTGCCTGGACAATCCCAGGGACAGAGGAGCCTGGCAGACTACAGTCCATGGGGTCAAAAAGAGTTGTATCATGGCTTCCCTGGTGGCTCAGATGATAAGGAACCAGCCTGCAATGCAGGAAACCTGAGTGTGATTCCTGCGTCAGGAAGATCTGGAGAAGGGAATGGCAACCCTCTCCAGTATTCTTGCCTGGACAATCCCAGGGACAGAGGAGCCTGGCAGACTACAGTCCATGGGGTCAAAAAGAGTTGGACATGACTGAGCAACTAACACTTTCTCTTCCATCATATTATGCATCTGGAGTTTGAGCACATGTTGTGATTTAAGTAACACAGGCAAAATCTCTCATGCTGTCGCCATGAAAACTAGTCAAATACTAGTCTAAACTTGTACTTAGATGCTAGCAGGCACTTTAGAAAAACGTACCAATAAGTGCAAAAGGGTCCAGTCTTCTTCTGAAGAGCTTTAACAGTGGTTCTCTAGACCATAGAGACTTGTAATTGGGCATAGCGGTCTAGGTCTGGAGCCTACACCCACAGCTACCCTTTTTGGCTATGGGCGAGTTCTTTTTCTCTGTTTATCTATCTGTGGCTGCTCCGGATCTCCCTTGGCGTGCCTGGGCTTTCTCTAGTTGTGGCGAGCGAGGGCTGCTCTTCCATGCAAGGCATAGGCTTCCCATGGCAGGGGCTCCTCTTGCTGTGAAGCACGGGCTCGAGTCACGCAGTCTTCAGTGGGCGCAGCCCACAGGCTCAGCCGTTGTGGTGCACAGGCTTAGCTTCATGGGGAGTCTTTCCAGACCAGGGATGAACCCATGTCTCCTACAGTGGCAAGCAGGCTCTTATCCACTGTACCACCAAGGAAGTCCAGCCATGGGTGCGTTCGCCACTCTCTCTTGGAGTCTTCATTTCCCCATTTGTAAAGCCAAAATGATTGACCCCTTCCCAGCCTGTTCTCTGGGGGTGATCTTGGTAATGCAAAAGAGATGAGGCATGTTAGAGCCTTTTACGAAATATAAAGCATCATAAAAAATAGAGAATCCCTCGGGGCATCTTGTTTTTGCATAAATCAGAAGCTAATTTTCTATAAAAATTCCTTTTGCCTTAGAATCACCTCTCTTTAGAACAAACTAGTTTGCTCAAGAAAACAGGTCATATTGACCTTTCATTTGGGGGCCAGACACTAAGGTATCAAGATTAGTTCCAATTTTATAGCATTATATGGAAGTTCCAAGATAGGAATTCATAAAGCATTAGGGTGATTTACTGTCACTGATTTATTAATGAAGTTCATATCCATACCTCGCTTCTACACTTGCTCAGCTATGTAAGATGCTTTTTAGATTGCTGTTTTATTGACTCCGTGTCATGGCAACCCCATGAGGTAGGTTTTATTATTTCTATTTTACAGATAAGGAGATTGAGACTAACAGAGTTTAAGTAACTTGCCTACAGAAATTCAGTGAGAAATTAACTGTTTTCTTTAAAAACCTTTTTTTATAAAATTAAATCTAGTTATTTGGGGGTGAGGAGGGGGCTGTGCTGTGCAGCATGTAGGATCTTACTTCCCCTGCTGCTGCTGCTAAGTCGCTTCAGTCGTGTCCAACTCTGTGTGACCCCATAGATGGCCAGGGATAAAATCTGTGCCCCTCTGCACTGGAAGCATGGAGTCTTATTCACTGAACTTCCAGGGAAGTCCATATCTAGTTATTTTAATCTGTGTTAGAAGATAGGAAACAAGTATCCCTTCCTTGTTAAATCATCAACACATTGTACAATCATCTTCAGTAAAAAAAAAAATATGCAAGTGAAAAATAAATTGATGGAAATCATGCAAAGACCAAAATTTCATAAATTCTGTTTTGTTTCTGTTTTTATGGGCTGAAAGCAGAAACTTCAAATCAGTTTTTGAAGGAAAAATGGGAAAGGAAGTGAAAATAAGCCTGGAAACGTCAGGAAGAATGAAAAAGACTGGTTTATGAGGACTTTAGGCTGTCAGCTCTCACTTTGGCCAGAAGGCTTTCTTGTTGGTTGACCTCTCAGGTGTCCTGAAGGAATAGGAGCTGTTTTTACCTCACATTTCTCCCTCTGCTCCTTCAGACAATGAACTGAAGCCCTCAGGCCTGAAGCAAATGCTTCCTTCCCCACTCCTTGTCATTTTGCTCTTCTGTGGCTTCTGTGACCCCAGTATTTCCTGGCCTCTGTGGGCCAAGCTAACTTGACTCACAGTTAGACTGTGGCAGCATCATTTTATTGTCTTCCTTCCCTTACCTCCACGTTCTTACCTCAAATTCTGACAAAGCTCAAGGCCCAACTCTGCCTCTGAGGTTGCAGGGCGTGAGGGAAGCAGAATACTCTTTTCACCTTCATTTTATTTCTATAATCCCACCTTCACCTCTGCTGGCCCAGACGCATCAATACCCACTTCTCTAAAAGCATTAGGAGCTGCCTCCAACCTTCAGAAGAGCCTCCGTCTAGTGAGTCTGATGAGTCCACTCCCCACATGTATGTGAACTGAGCAGGTGAGCTGTGAGATCCGGCAGCAGGCTTGTCTGGGCACAGGGAGGAGAGGTGTCCACAGGGAAGGGGCCACTGCCACTACCCAGCAAAGTTCTGCCCAGCTAGAAACGGCCCTCACCTCACTAAGACCATCATTGGAGAAGGAGATGGCAACCTGCTCCAGCACTCTTGCCTCTAAACCCCATGGACAGAGGAGCCTGCTGGGCTACAGTCCATGGGGTTGAAAGAGTTGGACATGACTAAACCACCACCCACCAAGACCCTCACTATAGAAATCCTACCCATTTTCAAGGTCCATCTCACACTCTTTATCGACATGGGTTCTCTGAGTCTTCATTGCTGTGCCCGGGTTTCCTCTAATTGCGAGGAGCAAGCTTCTCATTGAGGCGACGTCTCTTGTTGCAAAACACGGCCTTAGGGTGCACAGGCTCAGTAGTTGTGGCACACCGGCTAAGTTGTCCCCACGCGTGTGGAATCTTCCCAGACTAGGAATCGAACCTGTGTCCTCTGTATTGACAGGCAGATTCTTAACCGCTGGACCATCAGGGAAGTCCCTACGTCACAGTCTTGACCTTGACCTTCTCAGCTGGAAGAGACATCCATCGCAGTGCTGCTCTGTAAAACACAGAAGAAGCATGTATCACTGACCACTACTTATTTGTCAGAGTGATTTGGTTTCCCTCCTAGACAGTCAATTCCCTGAAGGCTAGAATTAAATCTCACGCAGCCTTGGACCCAAAACAGCACCCAGCCTAGTGCCTTGCACACAGGAGGTGCTCAATAAGTTACTGAGTTTTAAAACTAATGGCTTTTTAAGATTTCTGCAGTATTCTAGGGGTAACGGTCATAAAAAGTATATGTGAGAAAATCTCTACACCCTTGGAAATTAAATGAAACACTTAAAAATAATTCATTATCCAGAGAGGATGTCTCTAGGAAAATTAGAAAATATTTTGAACCAAATGAAAATGAAAATTTAGCATATCAGAATTTATGGAACTTAGTGCTTAGAGGGAAACTTATGGGATTAAATACTTAGAGTAGAGAAGAAGAACGGTATGAAATCAATTATCTAAGCTTATATCTTGGGAAACTAAAACAAGAAGAGCAAATCAATCTAAAGCAAACAGAAGGAAGGAAATAACAAAACGAGTAGATATCAGCAAAATTGAGGAAAAAATAGAGAAAAGCAGTGAAACCAAATGATCATTCTTTGAAAAGATCAATGAAATTGATAAACATCTAACTTACAAAGGAGAAAAGACACATAATTATAAGCATCAGCAATGTAAGAGAGATATCACTACAGATTCTGTAGACATTAAGGGGATAATAAAGGAATTACTATGAACAATTCTACCACACGAATCTGACGATTTACATGAAATGGGCCAATTTCTCAGAAACCACAACTATCAATTCAGTCATGATAAAACAGATAATCTGAACAGTCATATAAGGATTAAAGACATTGAATTTATAGTTTTAAAACCATTTGAAAGAGAAATCTTGGGACTTCCCTGTCAGTCCAGTGGTTAGGACTCTGCTTCCATTGCAGAGGGTACTGGCTCCATCCCTGGTGGGGGTGGAAGATCCCACATGCTACATGGCAAGGCCAAAAAGAAAAAGAGAAAAGACATTTCCAGACCCAGATGGCTTCCTGGCAAATTCTAAGGGTAAAAAGAAGAGGAAGAAACACTTCCCTGCTTAAATTTGATGAGGCCACAATTATTCTGAAACTGAAACCAGACAATGACATTATAAGAAAACTTGAGATCCATATCCCTCGTGAACACATATGTAAAATTCTCAACAAAATATTAGCAACTTGAATCCAGTGATACAATGCAATAAGAGCATGACTAAATGTCCTTCAGTGAGTGGATGAGGCAATGATAGTCTTCTATATTCTCACTGTGGTGATGGATGCACAAATCTATACATGTATTACAAGTCACAGAAGTGTATACACACACACAAACTAGTCAATTTTACCATGTTAATTTCTACAATAAAGTTTAAAAACTTGTGTGATGTGTGTATGCTTTGTGATGATAATAACTGGCATTTGTATTATACTTTATTTAATTTTTTATTGAACATTGTTAAAAATCAACAATGTTGATGGTTCTTTGAAAAGATCTATAAAATTGATAAATGTTGTGCCAATCTCTTCTGTACAGCAAAGTGGCTCAGTTATACACATATAGCCAATCTTTTTTTTAAATATTCTTTTCCACTATCTTTTGACAAAAAGTGCTTTCAAACATGTTTCACAAAATCCCCTCAACTACAATCATATGAGGCATGAATTACTGATCTCGTTTTTAGAGACAGGGAACCTAAGGCTTAGGTGAAATGTCCTCCTGTGCATTCATGAGGAGAGTCAAGCTACAGGTCCAGACCCTCAGTGGAGGGTCCCATCAGGCCAGATTCCCACTAGCACCTCCTGGCTCTGTGCTTGTAGCCCTGGATGCGGATGGCGTGAATTCCTGGTCCTCTGGATAGCAAGTGAATCCAGGAGCATTGGCTGTGCTCAAGGGCAGTGGCTTCAGGGGTTTCTCTGGAGAAGGAGTTGGGCACTCACAGTGCAGGGAAGCTCTGGCTGCGCTCCTGGCTACGGCAGGTAACTCCACACAACTGAGAGTTCAGTTCACTGACAACAGAGGAGCTTTCCACTCTGAAAGCCTGCTCTCCGTCTGGTTTCTTTGCATCTCGTGGTTTTCTTTTCTACAGTGAGGGAAAGGTATTCTACCATGTCCCAAGGAAGCAGTGGGAGGTGCGAGTGGAGGAGTGAGAATGAAGATTGCCAGAGTATTCCATCCTATTTTTTGCAATCCCCTGCAACTTGTTAAACTTCTCCGAGAGACCCTCTACTCTCCACCCTCACCCTCCTCCAAGAAGCACGTGAGTTAAAGTCAGAGGAGACAGCAGGACCTGGGGAAGCACACCCACGGGTGTCCTGTTGATGGAGGTGGTCAAGAAGAGTGGGTGTGAGAAATGTGCTAATGAGCAACTTTGTATATATATATCTCCCCTTGTTCAACTCAATTAGTATATTAGTATGTATCAAATAAGGGCTTCCCAGGTAAAGAATCCTCCTGCCAAGTAGGAGACATGGGTTCACTCTCTGGGTCAGGAAGGTCCCCTAGAGAAGGAAATGGCAGCCCACTCCAGTATTCTTGCCTGGAGAATTTCATGGACAGAGGGGTCTAATAGGCTCCTCAGTCCATGGGGTCTCAAAGAGTCAGACACAACTTAGCGAGTAGGCTCCTCCAGAGGATCTTCCCAAACTAGGGATCAAACCCGAGTCTCCTGTGTCTCTTGCATTGCAGGGAGCTTCTTTACCTGCTGAGCCATCTAGGGAAGCCCAAATAACAATAATTTATCAAATATCTGGAAAGGTATTTGATACCAAGCAATTGCTTATATTCCTTCTTCATCAGAGAAGTAGATCTTACTGGCCATTTTTAAAGGACTTAATTTTAAAATGGAATCACAGCTCAAGGTGCTGCAGGAACTCTTGCTAAAATGCTAGAACCCCTCAGGAAACTTTGGACAAGCAAAGGGCCAGTTTATTTCCCAGTGGTTGCCCTACTGGAATTATATTTTGCTGGAGTGATATTGTGCTTCAGGCTTGATTCTGGCTGCAGCATCCTGAGGCTGACTCATTCCCTACCATTCCAACCTCACGGGAATGAGTCTGGCATAGGGGCTGCAGGGATGAGACAATTCTGCAAGGCACAGATGATGTAAAACTGAATCTGAGACTATGTTGGGAGGGAGCAGTGGGCTAAAGGAGAAGTTTGCAGGGTCTCCATATCCTGTGCTTGGTGAGCAGGGAGTATAGGCAAGCCACCTTTCACATACCAGCATGAGCAAATCATAGCAAAGGGCAAAGGATGACTTCATTTTGTTTTTTTTTCTGGGAGCATGAGGCACGGGGACATGGTTTTTAGGGAAGCCAGTTTTGTGGCTCCTGTGCTTAAAACACAAATCCTAATGGTTGGAAGAGGCACAACCCTAGGAGGACATATTTTAAGGACAAGTAAGAAAGAATGTGGGCTTCTCTGCTGGCTCAGTGGTAAAGAGCTCACCTGCCAATGCAGGAAACACAGGAGCTGCGAGTTCAGTCCTGGGTTGGGAAGATCCCCTGGAGAAGGAAACGACAACCCACTCCAGTATTCTTGTGGGGAAAATTCCATGGACAGAGGAACCATGTAGCAGACTATGGTCCATGGGGGTCACGCGAGTCAGACATGACTCAGCAACTAAACAACAAGAAACCTAATTGCTCCCCAGGCACCCGAGGTTGTCCTGTGAACCCAGGACCCTGTCTTTCTCAAGAATCAAGAACAGCAGACTTGGAAATACTATTTTAAAAATCCCTATATCCAGAAGCTTTCTTCTTTTGGGGGCAGATAGCCTGCCTTAGTGTTTCCCAAACCAAGCCAGTACAAGGACCTAGAATAATTCTGAATTGATTTCAATATGGAGAGCTTTATTTTAGTTTAGGAAGCAATTTCCTTTCACACATTATCTGGTTTTACAATTCTGTGAGGCAGGTTTTATCATCCCCTTTTGAGGAAACCAAGACTCAGAGAGATTAAGGAACTTGCTCAAAATCTCTCAACAATCCCGTGGTGGGGCAGGGATGAAATCCCGGGTTTACGCAGCGCCTGGAGGAGGAAATGGCAGCTCACTCCAGGATTCTTGCCTGGGTAAGTCCATGGACAGAGGAGCCTGGTGGGCTATAGTCCACGGGGCCGCGAAGCCATGTCACAAAGTCGGACATGATTGAGCAAATAAGCGGAGCACAGCGTGGGAATCGTTCATGTCCCAGACATCAGAAAGAGTGTGGGGCCAAAGAACAGCTGGCTGGGTAAGAGACACAGCTCGGCTGCAGCACAGCGGGCGTGTGGAGGGGGAGTTAGGTGACCTACATGAAGGGATGGACTTCCCTGGTAGCTCAGACACCAAAGGCCTGCCTGCAGTGTAGGAGACCCAGGGGCAGGGGCAGGAATCTTCAATCCCTGGGTCAGGAAGATTCCCTGGAGAGGGGAACAGCAGCCCACTCCTGTATTCTCGCCTGGAGAATGCTATGGACAGAGGAGCCTGGTGGACGACAGTCCATGGGGTCGCAAAGAGTCAGACTCGACTGAGAGACTGACGCTCACCCTACGCGAAGGGAACCCCAGGCGGCAGTGTGTGTTCACCTGGCCACAGGAAGCCATTCAAGTGTCTGTAGCGGGGAGAGGCTGTTCCGAGCCAGGGCCTTAGGCACTGACCCAGCAGTGACACTTCCTGTAGGTCGAGTGGAGAGAGACAGCAGAGCGGCTGCTGAGGGTGGGAGGGGAAGGGCTGAGAGCGCCTGTGACAGATGACGAGGGCCTGAGCTGGGCAGAGGTCGTGAGACTCTGCAGTTCACGTAAGACCAGCCTGTTCAGGTCTCAGCAACCAGAGGAGTGCGGCGGCTGAAGGACAGCAAGCCTGCAAAGGTGGTTTGAGGCCCCCAACTCCCAGGCCAGGAAGAGAAAGGAGCTGGGCTGTGGAGAAAGGCGGAGGGGAGGGGTGATGTGTCTGCCTGGGGTATCTGAAGGTTGAGAGCCCAGTGGGATGTCTAGTGAAAACGTGCAGCTAACTGTCAGAATGTTAGAGATACGGGTGTGGCCGACAAGCCCTCTAATCACTGAGCCAAAAATAGAGCTGGCAGAGAACAGAGCTAGGGGAGCCTTTGACAGCAGCCTGCCGGATCATGGTCTATAGAGTGCTGGCCTTGATGGGGATCTTGGAGCCTACTCTTCCTAGGTTCAGAAGGGGGATCTGAAGCCTAGAGGGGTTGGATGATTCGCCCAAGGTCACGCCGCCTATTTGCCCTCCCTAATTCTTCCAGGAGGTCAGTGAACTTTTAGGTGACTGAAGTGTTCAAATTCAACAGCCCCTAGCCTGCATCTCTTCAAGTGTGAAACTGATTAGGATACTGTGTGTCTGTGCGTGCTTAGTTGCTCAGTGGTGTCCGACTCTTTGTGACCCCACGGACTGTGGCCCGCGAGGCTCCTCTGTCATGGAATTTTCCAGGCAAGAATATAGGAACAGATTGCCATTTCCTACTCCTGAGGGATCTTCTGGATCTAGGGATCGAACCGGGGGCTCCTGCATTGCAGGCAGATTCTCTCCCATCTGAGCCACCGGGGAAGCCCACCTAGAGAATGAACTCTATTGGTAAACTTAGTTGCCACCCAGGTAAGAGCAAGCTCCCAAAAGAATCAGGTGCAGAGTGGGTGGTGGCTTGGATTTTATTGGGCTTTTGTTTGTGGCATGCTTTGTCTCCTAAAGTCTCCCCCTTCCCCCCAGAGCACAGCTATAGATGATCCCCTTAGTATTCTGAGTCCTAGATTCATAACCTCTCACTGAGCAAATGTTTCTGGGAGATGGAGGGCAAAGAAGAAAACCATGATTTGTCCTAGACCCCCAATTCCTTTCTCCTTTACGGAAAGGACATTGCTCCGATTACAAACTCCAGGACTTTCAAGAAAAGCAAACAAAAGCCCAACCACATGGCAAAGGTCAGCTGGCCTGTGGAGAGAGTGAATGATTAACCCCTGTGAAAGCGAGTTTTNAGAATTCCATCACCTCCACTAGCTTTGTTCATAGTGATGCTTTCTAAGGCCCACTTGACTTCACATTCCAGGATGTCTGGCTCTAGGTGAGTGATCACACCGTTGTGATTATCTGGGTCGTCAAGATCTTTTTTGTACAGTTCTTCTGTGTGTTCTTGCGACCTCTTCTTAATATCTTCTGCTTCTGTTAGGTCCATACCATTTCTGTCCTTTATTGAGCCCATCTTTGCTTGGCTATAAATCTGCACTTCTCCTTGCTGTATTCAGAGTTGAGCCTGATCTGTTTTCATTATTGCCAGTCTTGACAACCTACTGCAACAGTCCTGCTAAAGACTTCTTTATTGTTTTAGTAGGTGTCTGAGTAATTTTTCTGGTAACAGTACTTCGGGTCCCCACCGCGAGACTCTGAACATGGACATACAGTCCCTTTCTGCCACCTGTAGGACCACATGCTGTGCCCGCCTGGGAACTGGGGATTGAAGACAGGTATCTGTGCCAAGAAGTTCAAGGTACCTGCATCAGGGATGAGGGGAAGGCAAAAATTCCTCATTTCTCTGGATCAGAGGGGAAGTTAGAGACCTCATTGGCAGATACACTTGGAAGACAAAGCAGCAGAGGCAAAAGAAAGGAGTTTGAACAGAGAACAAAATTGAGCAATTATCCTGGAACACCTGAGAGAATTCCCTGAGAAATCTCCAGAAAGAGCAGAGGGAAGGCTTAAAAGGACTACATTTCAGCAAACGGATAGTGACAATTTAGTTATACAAAGGAGATGTAGCTTCACTTTGAAGTTACACACTGCTGAGACAAAAATGTATGGATCGTGCATTTCAGAAATCATAAACAACTATGATTATCATTCCTATTTCAACGTGCAAAGAAAAAAATTTATGCTATTCACCACTTTAAGAAGCAGAATGGAAATGATTTCTTGGATGTAACATCAAACACACAGGTAATAAAAGGAAAAAGAGACAAATTGGAGTTCATCAAAATTGAAAAACTTTGTGCATCAAAAAGTTTAAAAGAACCCACAGAATGGGGGAAAAAATTGCAAATCACTATTTGGTAAGGGATTAATACCCAGAGTATATAAAGGTATATAAGGTATATAAAGGTGTGAACAGTAGGTATTGTTTGATGGGTTTATCAGTATGGGATGATGAAAAAGTTCTGGAGATGGATAATGATGATGTGAATATTCTTTAAATGGGTAAAATCATAAACTTTATGTATATTTTATTAAAATAAAAAAGAATAGCCTAACTACCAAAAAACCTGAATTTATTAAGCCAATAAATTAGGAGATAATTATTGGACTATAAAAGGATTTGTCAATTTTCAAATTATTTCCTTTAAGGAAGACTCTTTCCTAGAGTTTTACTGTCTTTTCACAAACCATTAAACATTTGTTAAAGCAGCCAAAAGTGGGTAAAGGAAAAGGTGAAGAAAAAATGACCTTTGAAAAACTATTTGTCCTTTTACAAGGCTACTGAGTATTCTGTTTATATGAGTTTTCGGAATGTTTTCTTTTGAAAAAAAAATGAAGAACTTATAGATCCAGTCCATGAGCTTCCGTATATCTGTCATCTGTGTTCACCAATTTATAACACTTTCTTCCTCTCTCTCAATACATATATAATTGTTATAATTTTATTATTTTTGAGGAGCTATGAAAGATTAGAGTGTGAACTCCAGACATCATGATTCTTTACTCCTAAATAATCTTAGCATGTATTTCATAAGAACAATGACTTCTATTTCATAGATATGGTACAACGATCATATTCAGAAAATTTAACATTGGTGCAGTTCTATACAATGCATATACAGTTTTTTCTAGCTTTCTCCTTATTGTCATTTATAGAAAAGAATAATTATCTTTTCTATCTAATGTAGGATATGCGTTTAAAGATGCTGTGTTCTTTAGTCTCTTTTAACCTGGAGCAGTTCAACCTTTCATGATACAAACAATTTTGAAGAGTACAGGCCAATTACAGTATGTCCCTGAACTGGAGTTAGTCTGATTCGTTTTTATGATTCAGCAGTGCATTTTTGGCAGGAATACCACACAGGGATGTTGTGTCCTTCTCGGTGCATCACATTAGGAGATACCTGACATCAGTTGGACTATTCTGTGTTCCCTTAATTAAGGTACTGTCCCCAGGTTTCTCTGCTAAGAGGTTACCAAAGATTTTCCCTTTGTTATTGTAATTTGTAGGGAAGTACTGTGAGATTAAGTAAATATCCTGTCCAAGTTGAATTCAATGGTTTTAGCACCCACTGATGATTCTGGACTGAATCAATTATTTCTATAATGCTTGCAAAATGATAATTTTTAAACTCTACCATTTCTTTACTATATGTTGTTTTAAAATGTAATGTTTCATAGCAAAATAAATGCAATCTTTTATATGGCAGATATATCAGAAATAAATTTGTATTATGGTTATCAAGGTGAAAAAAGTACATCACATTTTTAACTTGCAGAAGACATAAAAAAGGAAACTAAAGAGGTATGGGCAAATGGACAAGTTGTTTCAGTATTCTTTCCAAAATGTAGAAACTTCTTTTGGATGAAAGCTGCTGCTGCTGCTGCTGCTAAGTCGCTTCAGTTGTGTGCAACCCCATAGACGGCAGCCCACCAGGCTCCACTGAGGAAAGCAGTCACCCAGAACTCACTAGTGTTTCTAATAAGGTGGTCTGTCTCTAAGATAAAGATTCAGAGAGTGGAGGAAACATTTTAAAGTCTGATTATAAATAACCAAGCTTAGGATAAACATCAGTTGGTTGCAATTAGGGCTTCCCTGGTGGCGCTAGTGGTAAAGAACCTACCTGCCAATGCAGGAGACATAAGAGATGTGTGTTCAATCCATGGGTCAAGAAAATCCACTGGAGAAGAGCCCAGCAACCCAATCCAGTATTCTTGCCTGGAGAATCCCACGGACAGAGAAGCTTGGGTGGGCTGCAGCCCATAGTGTCACAGAGTCAGACATGACTGAAGCACCTTAGCATGCATGCAAGCAGGCGTTAGTTTGGTTCTGGGTATTTTTTATTTCTTTAAAGATTATGTAAGATATTATCTTAAAATAAGGTATAGTAGTTCTTATTGTATTTAACCGTGTTTCAGAAGTACACTTAATTTTTTCTTTAAAAAGTATCAGTGTGCTAAATGTTTTTTCTTAGTTTCTTCTACTTGAAGCCTAGCTAGACCATGACCTACAGAACTAATGGGTCATTACTCATGTAACAGCAGGATACAGTAATAGCACATAATAAACTAGAAAAAAACATCTTCAGATGCTGAACTTGCAAAATAAATATATTAAGTGAGAAAGACCTTAACTCAGTTGTTCAAGAAACAACTGAGCAAGAAACACCTGGGAGCATTTAAAGTGCCAGGCCCCACCTCAACCTACTTATTTCCACCTAGCACTGGTATTTGAAAGAACTCCCCAGGTGGTTCTAATGTGCAGCTAGCATTGAGGACCTCTACCTAAATCCATTACCTATTGAGGAAACAATTAGACCTCAAGCTGGTTGAAGCTTCCTACCAACTTCACTGCTTTTTTCATCCCAGGCTAAGATCTTTGGCTCTTCCCAAAGCACTTTGGGATTTGTCTAGAGGACCTCTTTCTGCAGCTGTAACCACTTTTCCTTCCTATTCGAGTCCCTCCTTTGAGGCAGGACAGGACACACAGTAAAGATTTCCATTTCTCCTGATTCCTCTCCTGCAAAGAGTTCCTTTAAGATTTTTTCAATGCAACAAAGGAAATAATAAAACATATATTGCAGAAATCATGAATATTGTGAAAAATTTTGTTAATTTTTAAAACAGCTGTTGTTTATTGAAATATAAACAAACTTTGCCTTGTTTTTTATGTTTCCACACCTCTGATGTTGGAGCGTTTCTTCCTACAGAGGTCTTAAGGATCTGCAGTTTCAGTCAAGAAGCTATAATGTTTCTCTAATACTCATTTATTTGCCTTTAAAGGTTCATGCTGCTGCTGCTAAGTCACGTCTGTCGTGTCCGACTTTGTGAGACCCCATAGACGGCAGCCCACCAGGCTCCTGTCTCTGGGATTCTCCAGGCAAGAACACTGGAGTGGGTTACCATTTCCTTCTCCAACGCATGAAAGTGAAAAGTAAAGGTTCATAACTGCATGCAAAAGGCCATCCTGTTTTCATTTGCAAAGCTGCACCTGATGAGTTTGATGACTTCACTACAGCAGAACCAAGCAGGGGTCAGGCAGGTAATCTTCCCTCGGCCCTTCAGCAACACAGTCACACCCCCGTGCCCTCCCCGATCTAGAACAACACTGACTTCATACTTTATGTCTTTGAACATAAAGTGCAGCTTTTGATAACAGATAGGCTTCCACAGAAGCAAAGCTAAAATCACAATCATTGACTTCCTTTGAAATAAATAGCACCAAATGCAGTGGCTTTCAGAAAAATCCCAAGCTTATTTTTAGTGATCAAGTCAAAAGACAGCTTCCAAAACCTCTGAGTCACTGTGACAAATGACCTGGCTGAATGTTTCACTCTCTACTGGACACCTGATTTAGGCGTGATGAGAAGAGAAATAATAATAATTTTCCAGTTCATTATTTTATTTCAAAAGAGAGATTGTTATAGTGAACCTGAGTACTTATTTTCTGACTTCAGCAATTATCAACATTTTGCCAGCTTTGAGGAAAAGAAGAAATTTAATACTAGGGAGAGCTCCAATAAGTAAGACAGTCACAATGAAAATACGACAATCTGATCTGGAAATTTTTACAGGAGGAAAAAGAAAAGGATGGTAGTCAATTAGTAGAAACTTGCTTTCCTCTGGCCCAGCATTTAGTTTTAATACTGTAAAAGAAATTGCAGAATGGCAAAGAAAATTTTCAGCTGAAAAAACAACATAGACATTGTTTTTTCACTGTGGATTTTGTGAGACCCTGACTGGGGAAAATGGCACTGCACTTCTTCCAAGACTGCTGCAGGGTTCTAGTTTCAAAAGATTATGGTGGATGTGAGAAATGGGGAAAGAGAGCTCTTCTTCTAGAGGCATTCTGTGAGGGAAAGAGCCCAGGATGAAACCTGCAAAGATTTAGGTTTTGTCCTCAGTTCTGCAGATAGGTGGCTGGGTGACTATTAATAGAATAAAGCACCATAAAAAAATCAAGGTTAAAAACAAACAAACAAAAAAATGTGGAAGGAAATTATGTAGAGTCCAAGATCATAGTAAACTATAGCAGATTGGGCAGATTATGGTTTAAAATGGGTGCCTTGCTGAAGAAAAAAAAAAAAGATCTTGAATCTAATCAACCTCTAGGCTTAACCATCCGGGGAAGGCAATGGCACCCCACCCCAGTACTCTTGCCTGGAAAATCCAATGGACGGAGTAGCCTGGTGGGCTGCAGTCCATGGGGTCGCTAACAGTCAGAAAGACTGAGCGACTTCACTTTCACTTTTCTCTTTCATGCATTGGAGAAGGAAATGGCAACCCACTCCAGTATTCTTGCCTGGAGAATCCCAGGGATGGGGGAGCCTGCTGGGCTGCCGTCTATGGGTCACACAGAGTCGGACACGACTGAAGTGACTTAGCAGCAGCAGCAGCAGCAGGCTTAACCATCAATTATAGGGAGCACAGGAACAAGTTAAATAACCACAAGGAAGCAGTCAAAAGCAGAATTGGGGACATGCTTCAGGAAAACAAAAAGCCCGTTTCTATAACAAATTGAGGCGTAAGAAGAGTTAGGGAAATGGGAAGGGGGAAGACCTTAGAGAATAAAACAGAGTTAAGAACCACAACAGACAAATGCATTGTATGGACCATCTAGGGATCCTAACTCAAACCAACCAACGGGAAAATACATCTTTAAGAGAGCTGGGGAAGTGCTCTGTGGCAGCCTAGAGGGGTGGGATGGGGAGGGAGATGGAGGGGCTTTCAAGAGGGAGGGGACACCTGTATACCTGTGGCTGATTCATGTTGATATATGGCAGAAAGCAACCTAATATTGTGAAGTGATTATCCTCCAATGAAAAAGAAAAATTTTTTTAAAAAGCTGGGGAAATCTAAAGATAGCCTAAGCATTAGATATTAAGAAATTATTCATAATTTTATTAGGTATGATAATGGAATGGTGGATTTTTTTTAACATCTTATTAGAGATATTTCCCTGGAGAAGGAAATGGCAACCCACTCCAGTACTCTTGCCTGGAAAATCCCATGGATGGAGGAGCCTGGTAGGCTACAGTCCATGGAGTCGCTAAGAGTTGGACACGACTGAGCGACTTCATTTTCACTTTCTTTCACTTAGAGATATTTACTAGAGTATTTACAAGGGGAATGACATGTTATCTGAGACTATTTAAAACTTTTCAACAGAAGGAAGGAAGGGAAAAAAAGGAAGGAAAGAAATAGAGGAGGGAAAGAAGAGTATGTAGGGAGGGGATAGATGAAATGAGACTGATAAAATGTTAATCTTTATTGAAACTGTGTAATTAATACATGAGGTTACACTGTGCTCTACTTTTGTGTATGTTTGAAAATTTATATGATTAGACATATTTTTAATGGATGTTATGGGGCATTTAGGGAGATGATGCTGCTGTCAAGTCCACCTGCTCCTTGGGATTTACAGCTGAGCATTTTTCATTCTGTTTTAAAGCAGACAATGTAGTAGCACTTAAAGGACATGGGCAGCCACAGTTTAGGTTAGTCTTATTTCAGCGTTGTCTTTGTGTCATAATTTACCACTGCTGAAGGGCTATTTATTTCCTGCTTATTTGCTGTTTCTGTACAACAACATTTTCTAGCTCTTGAATTCTGTGCTTTATGAAATACCATTTATAAATTAAACACTATGTGAGTCCCCAGGTTGGGCCACTCAGATGAAACTGAAGGTGTTCTTATACCTCCAGAATGCCCAGGAAAGTACTTTTCATTCTGAGAACACACTCATGGTCTTAGGTGAAAATGCACTGTGGAAATTCTGAGCTTTGCTAGTTGAACTGAACAAAACTTGTCAACTCAAGGTCCTAGCCCTGAACAAATATGAATTATGGTGCTCTCCCCAACACTACAAGAGAATTTAATCTTGTTCAATGACAAATTCTGGTTTCACCTAGGGCCTCTGCCCCATATAAGCAAAAGCCACTAGCCAGGAGTTGGCAGCGGTGTGATTTTCTCACCTCCAAAATAGGTAACTCTCAGAACAGAAAACGTCACCTCCAAAATAGGTAACTCTCAGAACAGAAAACCCTGACAAAGGCCTCTATGAAGAAGGCAGGACTTCCCTGGTGGTTCAGAGGTTAAGAATTCACCTGCCAATGCAGGGGACATTGATCCCTGATCCGGGAAGATCCCACATGCCGTGGAGCAACTAAGCCCATGTTCCAGGACTACTGAGCCCACACTGTAGAACCTGGAGCTGCAATTACTGAAGCCCAGGTGTCCCCAGAACCATGCTCCCCAATAAGAGAAGTCACCACACTGAGAAGCCCGTGCACAACCAGAGAGGAGGCCCCACCTACAGAGCCTAGACCGAGCCACAGACAGCAGTAAAGGCCCAGCGCAGGGAGAAACACACAAAAAGTAAAAAAAAAGAAGCAGCAGAAGGCGCACAGCAAATAACTATTTGAGATCTGAATTTAAAGAAATATTAGCCAAGTTTCTGTATACTAATTTGCTCTTAAGGTAAATTTCCGGCAGAATTCTAAATATTCTAGAGCAGCTGTTAAATTACGAAAGGAAAAGTGTTAGTCGCTCAGTCATGTCAGACTCTTTTTGACCCCATGGGTGTAGCCCACCAGGCTCCTCTGTCCATGGGATTCTCCAGGCAAGAATACTGGAGTGGGTTGCCATTCCCTTCTCCAGGGGATCTTCCTGACCCAGGGATTGAACCTGGGTCTCCTGTACTGCAGGTGGATTCTTTACCGCCTGAGCCGCCAGGGGAGACTATGAGTGAACCAAAATGTGGTTAATTTTTTTCAAAACTGGAGGAAAAGCAGGAATCTTTCAAAGATCTTTAACGATATCTCTAAATGCTCATTCTCTTTTGAACGGAGGCCCAGGGAAAACTGAGGCAAGTTTTAGAGATGCCAAGAATAGATTCTAGAATTAAAACACTACCAACAATTGACCTATACTGAAATATAGCCCTTAAAACATCTGGCATATATTTTTCACTATATTTTTAATAAAAATGTGCAAATATGCACGTAAGTGTATAAAGAATATTCCCACAGTGATCACAACTATGTATCCACCACTCAGATCAGAAAACAAAAACATTACCCAGCAGCCCCCCTTGTTCACCACCAGTTTCAACTGCCACAAACCTACTGTAAGCCCTAATTGGTGTTTGTTCACTGCATTTTATTTTTTGTCTGTTTTAAACTTTACATAAATGGAATCATGTAGGATGACTTTTTTTATCTACCTCTTTTGCTCAGCATTGCTTGTAAATTCATCCATATTGTCGCAGGAGCGGTTCCTTTCACTACTGAGTAGTCTTTCACTGTGTAAATATCCCATAGTTTACCCGTTCTCTGCTGAAGGGCATCTGGGTTATTTCCAGTTTGGAGAACTACAAATGGAGCTGTTATGAAATTCTTGTGCTATGTTTCATTGCACCATGTCCATAAGAATGCATAGCTATTGAGGATATGTAGATGGCATTTGTTTTAATACAAACTGAGACTTACAGTGCAGAGACCATATTTTCTTTATCTTTGTGGTCCCAGGATATACTAGTGCTTGCTACTTAGATAGTCAATAAATCTTTGCTAAAGGAATGAATGGATGCATGCTATCTGTGGCGAATTTTCTTTCCTTCAAGACCTAATGCCATACCACCCAAATCAGTATATTTTGGGGTGTCTTTGAAATCTTACTGTTTATCTCACTTTTCCTTCTGTGAGGTGCTAACACAGAGGTTTTCTATAGTAGGTATCTGTGTGTTGTAACTGAAATGATTGATGCCCTGCAGGCCTTTCAGACAACAACATGCATATTAAGACTGCCCTCTGCCTGGTGCTGTTTACAGCTTGCTTTATGCTTTGTGAACTGCCTGACGCTTCTGCTCACAGAGTCATTTGTCACTGAGGCTGCATTCTACGTTTATCAGTCTGCTGCTCTTGTTTTTTCCAGTATACAATAATATAATAAGACTTTTTTACTTGAATTATCTCTGGTTATAATATTAGCTCTCACAAGTTGGTTACATAAACTTTAAAAAAAAGTGAACTTTAAACTAAAATTTTGACTTTTATCTTTTTGCAATGTAGGCGTGGGACAAAAAAGAGCGTTTTTTTGAGATGTATTTATATGAAATGGGAAATGCTATGGCATATGTTGCAGGTGCTGATACATTGCCAAGAGAAATGGCTAGCAATATTAGAATCTTACCTTATTTTTCTTTCTCTAGTGCAGTAAATGTTACTTTTTCCGTTGTGGATGGCATTCATTAATATAATGAGATGATAGAACAAGATAGAAAAATATCACAAGCCCTTCATGAAGCTACAGACACTGATGAAATACCCACCCAGGTAGACTTCCAGAGGGTGGCAGGGCTCATGGTTATGTGACTCTTAACATTAGCATTATTTAGAACAGGAGGCCCAGCATCAGTGGTGGCTCAAAAGAATTAGCTCTAAAAACATAAGAAATTAGAAATAGCACATGACTCGCTACACATTTTTGCTGAAGATGAAATATCTTCATGAAGGAACTGGTTTAGAGACATCAACCCACAGGTCTTTCAAAGGAAGAAGTTATCTTAAAAGAACAGTCACTTCTGCTTGTCCAATTAACTTAGAAATATCCTTGACATTTTTCCTCTGGGAAGAAAGACTTTGGATGACAGTATTTTATATTGCTGTTGTTTGGGGTTGTGGAATCTTCTCCTTCATTGTTGTCAAGCCCTTAAGCAATGGGAAATGGCCTTAAACCTAAGCTCTGGAGTTGTGTATCTCCTTGCATGCGTGTAGCTACTTTCTGGGTCACTGTATTTGTGGTTACCTTTTTTTTTTTCTCCTAAAGTCACTTTGATATCTCATCATCATTTAAAAACTACTGTTCCCAAAGGCCTCCCCTAGTGGTCTTATAGATGACTGATTACAATCAAAAGAGGAGAAAAAAGTAAAATAAACTTTAAAATAAACCTAAAGAGAAAATGGGAAAAATCCAAACCATTTAAATCAGTGCCATAAAACTATTTTAGAAAACCAGCTTTCTATATTTTAATGCTTTCCATGTCTGAGGCATTTCTCCAGACTTTGGTGCTATAATTGTAACACCATCTTGACACTTCTACTTTTAAGCCACAAAGTTTTTGCCTTTTCCTTTATCAAAGAAAAAAAAGTTGGAGCCAAGTGACCACTATGCGTACTCATGACTCATAGATAATGGAAGCAGCAGGGAAAGGTCCACACAGACAAGACAGAAGCCTATGCTTTTTGGTGGTGCATGTTTAGGGAAGGTGGCCAGGGCACTGAGGAAGGAGAACGGTTGAAGTTTACACCTGCTCTAATGGGGACTGGGGGTGGGGGAATGGCTAGGAGACAATGTCTGCAAGGATGCTTCCAGACTCTCTGAATCGCTCCTTCAGAGGAGACCCTTTAGAAAAGAGCCTCCTTTTCCCAGCTGATGCAACAGAGTATCAGGCCAGATGTCAGACCCTCTCAGAGCCCTGGGCCAAGTGCTTTGTGCTGGCTACAACCTATACAATCGAGGTTGTGACCACCACTGCATGGCAGCCTTGCGACTCACCTAGCATTGGCTGTTCCGTCCTGAAGGAGCGTTCGTCCATGTCGTGTCTAAGTCACTTAGCAATGGCCTTTCAGCCTGCCCCACTGTGTGAATTTTGAGGCATAAGCAGCTACTGAGCACAGTTTAGGGTTGGTGGAGAAGGAGACAGGGACAGATTGTGATTAACAGACTCATCTCAAGACCTTCTTAAAAAAAAAAAATCTGTCACCTTATGGATCCATAATTCTTTTCTCTCTCCTATTTCAAAACTCTCTAGTTCCACCTTTTTACCACTCAAACCAAAGTTATGCCAGTTATGCTACTGCTTTTATCTGACACCAAGTCTTAGGACACTCTAGTCCATATTAATGGGTTTCTTTGATTTTAATTTTAGTTAAGAGAGGTCAGCTCCTTCCCTAGGAAAATTCTCTAAAGATGATTTCCTTATTCTTTTCAGCAAAGAGCTCTACTTATCAAGGGTCAAAACCTGCCTGCCTTTGACAGGTCCTCCAAATTTTCATCACATCCTTCCCCCAGAAAATGAATACTTATGCATCCTAACTGACAAAACTAAGGGGCATCAGTCACCAAATGCTCCATCAGGAAAGTCTGTCTGTTCCTAGATGACTTGTTCTTCCACCCACTCAGAGAAATGGGGGTCACCTTCTGGTTCCCAGATACACCATCTTCATGAGCAGGAACGTCATGTACATTTGTGTAGGTTGCACACTGCATAAGGACATTTGGCTGAGAAGAGGGCACTGTCTTCTAATAAGTACAAAGGAGCTGTGTGGTGGCCAAGCCACTACCTGCAGGACTATACCTGCCCAGGCAGTGTATGAGATAGCTATGCACCACCTGTTTGTGATATAAGACGTCAACTAACTTCTATTGATCTTAGTTTTCTCATCCATAAATGTAGGTAAATATCCAGGATCATGCTTTCTCTTCAGTAAGATAAGGAAAATACCTTACCTGGAGGATAAGGAAGAATAGATAGGTTTTCAAGTTCTCCACAAAGTCTAAGAAATTCTGCCCTATTTTCTCTTTACAGAGACTCTGCGACCTGTGTGATCCAATCTAAAACAGTCACAGTCCCGAGCCACTCTCTATTATATTGTATTATATCACCTTGCTTACTGTCTATATTATCTGAAAATATTCTATTTATTATTTACTTGTTGATTGTCTGTCTCTTCCCCATCCCCCATTGTTTTAGAGTATGAGCCACACAAGATCAGAAGCCTTGCCTCTCTTGTACACGGCTCTATCATCCAAGAGTTCCTGGCACAGAATAGGTTGACAAATGGTTAATTTTGATAGTACTGTGAAATTTTAAAAAATTTCCACAAGGAATGTTACTAGCAGTAATTCAGGGCTTTGATACTTTATATATTTTTTCTCATCAGGAGCTTGGCTTTTCTTTAAGCTGACTTCTCACTTTTACTGTTGAGACTTTGATGAAGTTCAGAACGTAGGACATGGGAGTGAAAGACAAAAGGAAGGCTGAAGTGCCAGCTTGTAGATGAAGAAACCAGGAGTTATTTCTTTGCTTTTATGCTTTAAGCCTGAGCTGAAGACAGCGGTTACATTGTTTTACCCATTCAGGAGCACCGTTTTAAATACATGTCATAAAGGTCATCAGTTCAGGCTTTTTGCCATAGTAGAAGGAATCTGCCAAAGAATAACCAAGAGACTGCTGCCTTGCTCTGAACAGAAAATGGAAGCTCACAGGTGATTGGAGAGCCTTTATTTGTTTTGTGCGTAGAATCCCCCAAAGGCATGCCTCATTTCAAGAAAGGTCAGGTTTTCCACACTCCTTATAACCTCTCTCAAATAGTCAGGCCAATCAGAAACTCCTCTTCTCCAACAAAGCCGAGTCCTTTTCACTGGCTTCATGCTCCAGGATTCCTGCCAGCTTTCTACTTGTGGAGCAGTTAGGGTAAGTTAGGGTATGTATTCACATTTGTTTTTTTCTTCAAAGTGATAGCCACTCCTTATTTTTAAAAATCTGAATTTTTTCAATTTCATATAGGTGTTCTATTATTTAGGCTTTAAGTAAAATAAAGAGTAAGAAGTAGAAAGGAAAAGGGAAAAATAAGGAGGGGAAGGTCTGCTCTTGATTGATGCCGTGAAATATTAAAATGCCATTGACATTACCCTAGTCATAAACAGAACAGAGATGTGCAAGCAGCATTTTCAGGGTGTGATACGTGTCCTTAAAAGTAAGAAGGCGTAAAAATGAAATAGGATAGAAAACAGACCAAGAGTAAAAAAGCATAAGACAAAAATAAGCGGCAGAAGAGAACCCCTTCTGATCACTAAGAGAACTTGTTAAATAACATTTAAAAAAGAGAAATAGTCCAATGCGACTTTCTCTCTTTAGTATCTTGAATCTTTAGTTTAAAAAAAAGCAGATGTACTGAATTTAATAGTAAAGATGTTTCTTTTAAGATGCTATTATATGAACTGTTGTTAATCAAGTAGATAAAAAATAATGCTTTGCCATTTGATCACTTTACAAAATGTAATAGAATTTTAAGATTAGAAAAGTAACTTTTGATGAGATAACGAACAGTCCATAGTATGTCCATAGATGAACTATTTACAATACATTAAGATCGATATGTATTTATCATAGAGAATAATGTTTTCAAATAGAGAAGACAAACTAGCAAATTCACAAAAGGAGTTTGGTTCAGTTTCATCTTACGATAACAATTTGTTCGCTTAAGTAAAAGTCTGGACCTCGATTAGCATGTCGGTATATAAACATGTGGGCTTTGGTCCCAGCTTTTAAAAACCCCTTATACGTTCTTTGAACATTATATCATTCACTAGTACTTATTAGTGTTAGAACTGGAAGACAAAGGGTTTCCCTGGTGGCTAAGTGGTAAAGAATCCACCTGCCAATGCAGGAGACATGGGTTTGATCCCTGATTCAGGAAGACCCCACATGCTGTGGAGTAACTAAGCCCATGTGCCACAACTCTAGTCTGTGCTCTAGAGCCCGGGATCCACAGCTATGGAGCCCACACGCCCTAGAGCCCACTCTCTGCAATAAGAAAAGCCACTGCAATGAGAAGCCCGAGCAACTAGAGAGGAGTCCCCACTAGACTCAACTAGAGAAAGCCCACGCAGCAGTGAAAACTACTGCACCATAAATGAGTGAGTAACACATATGTATAAAGTCACACATGCTATGCTATATGCTAAGTCACTTCAGTCGTGTCCGACTCTGTGTGACCCCATAGACGGCAGCCCACCAGGCTCCCCCGTCCCTGGGATTCTCCAGGCAAGAACACTGGAGTGGGTTGCCATTTCCTTCTCCAATGCATGAAACTGAAAAGTGAAAGGGAAGTTGCTCAGTCGTGTCCGACCCTTAGCATGGACTGCAGCCCACCAGGCTCCTCCATCCATGGGATTTTCCAGGCAAGAGTACTGGAGTGGGGTGCCATTGCCTTCTCCGAAAGTCACACATATATATATCTTTTATATATAAAAGAATTGGAAGACAAAGACAACTCAAAAATGGTTGAGACGATGTCTATGATACTGTGGTAAGGTGTCACAATGAGATATTAAACAAGATTAGGCTTTGAAATCAGTCTTCCTCTACCACTCACTCCCAAGATCTTTAATAAACTTCTTAAATTCTGAACTTTGGCTTCACCAGCGTTAAAATAGGGAGATTGTTACTCAACTCACAGAGGTTTTGTCAAAATCAGTGTAATGTATTTGAAAGCATCTTGGTCTCTACTGGGCACACAAGTACTCAAGGAACAACGTTCGTTTTCTCAGTTTACCTGCTTACAAAATGAGGGTATGTTAAATTTCTATATGCAAGATACTCTAAAGTATTACAACATTTAGATTTTCTGAAATAATTCTAAATAAAAACTATCCATAAGGGGAAAAAAAAAAGACTGAATTTACCACTGGGTACATACTTATAAGGAGGATTATAAGTCTTTTACATCTGCTGGATCATGGAAAAAGCAAGAGAGTTCCAGAAAAACATCTATCTCTGCTTTATTGACTATGCCAAAGCCTTTGACTGTGTGGATCACAATAAACTGGAAAATTCTGAAAGAGACAGGAATACCAGACCACCTGACCTGCCTCTTGAGAAATCTGTATGCAGGTTAGGAAGCAACAGTTAGAACTGGACATGGAACAACAGACTGATTCCAAATAGGAAAAGGAGTACGTCAAGGCTGTATATTGTCACCCTGCTTATTTAACTTCTATGCAGAGTACATCATGAGAAACNCCCCCGCACACTGCCCCACACGAGGGGCGGCTCAGCACATCTGGCTTCTTTTCCGATCCTGGAACTTTCCCCCACCCTCTTCTCAGCCCTCCTACCAGGACGCCTCCGGGTTCTTCGTTTCCCCTCTCATTTTCCTTCAGGCATTATCTAAGGAAAAGGGCTCCAGGGAGAGCGGCAGCTGTCTTCCCTCTCCCGAGGCCCCTCCAACCTCGCGATGAAGGCGGCTAAGCGCCCTGCAGCGGCACCCAATGGGTCTGCAGGAGCTGAGTCTGTCCTGGGGTGACCATGCATCCCCTTGTGCAGTAAACACACAGTGTTTCTTTCTGGGCACTGAGTGAGCTGTGGGTGCGGGGCACGGGAGCGGCTGCTGGGAGCGGGTAGGTACTGCGCGCTCCCGACAGCTGGCGAGGACGGAGCGGCGCCGAGGGCTGCAGTGTCCTGGCCTGGCCCCCGCGGCTGGCTGGCTCCACGCGGGCGGAATTTCCCCAGGGTCCGATCGGCTGCGGCAGCTCTGCGCGAGGAAGCCGCGGGCGCCCCCTGCTGCCCTAAACTGTGCAGCGCCACGGCCACCGCACCGCAAATCCCTTCCTCATCCCTCCCAGCCCAGCCTGCCTAGGACTCTACCAGGCCCGCCTTGTGCAGAGCCGGCTTCCACCCTCTTTCTTGCTCTTCCTCACTCCTTCAAGAGACCAAGCCCTGGTTACCAAGGGCACCAGTCACTAACGGTAGCCCCTGGACACAGTCAAGGACAGGGAGAAGTCTTGATGCCTCTAGCATCTCACTCGGTGGGCAAAGAACATCCTGGAAGGAATCAGGAGAGAAGAAAAAGCAAGAGGAGAGGAGGGGCCCGCTGAGCGGCTGTGATGATGGCGAGAAGCGCAGAGCTCAGCTCCCTTTGATCGCCCTCCCCCACGGCCACCAGCAGCATCCCCGGCTGCGCCTTTTGCTCCCAGGCAGCCTGGCTTGCTTGGCTGGCTGGTCTCCCAGGCCTGAGAGGACGGGTTGGGGCACTCTCTAGTGAGCACGCACAGTGTTGGGTGCTGGACCCAATACTCTTATATCCCTCTGTGCCCTGAAGAGACGTATCACATGACCATGAGGGTTCCGCACGAGGCTGTCCAGGCGTTTTATGTACAATCACATTCTCTCTCTCAGGAGCCCTCTCACTGGTCTTTTGTACTCGTATTCAAGGGTGGGTCCCGACAGGAGAGTCATAGATTACAAGGTCCAAGTGCAGAAGACAGAAGTTCACAAAAGAAAGTCACACAGCCAAAAATAAGCTGGTTGAATGAGCGGAAATGAATGGCCTAGACTCGGAGACGTTCTGCCAAGCCCACTACTGTTGGTCCCCACGCTTGGCAGGAAGGGAGGGTGAGGGCCTTTCTGACGTGCTTTGTTTAAAAGCAAAGTGTATGTGTGTGTGTGTGGCTTACAGTTCACAAAATGCATGTGTTGAACGCCCACTGAGTAGTAGCGTCTGCAGTCAATACACACCCAGATCCCCACTGGCGGTGGTGGGAGGCTGAGATGCCCTGATGTGGGCCCGCCCCTCTACAGCATGAGTGAGCGTCCTGGCTTTGCTGCACCACTGCTGTGCTCTGCAGCGAGAGAGGAGCCAGGCCCTTCCTGGGGGGGAAAAAAAAAGGTTTTTGGAGCCAGAGGTAATTTCACTTTCTCTAAAGCTAACTATGTGATTCTTCAGCCCCTCAAAATGTTAACTTTGTGGAGAAAAGAGCCTGATGGGAGAGTGAGAAGATTTGAGTTCAAGTCCAGGCCTTGCCAGGAAGTAGATGCCTGTCATGGAGCAAAATCAATTCATTCCTTCATTTAATCAATATGTATTGAGTACTTGCTATGCACCAGCATTGTTCTGCATGCAAAAGATACAGCAGTGGGGGGCCACCTCTGCGTTGGTGTGGAGTTTATACTCTAACAGGGGGCCAGGCAACCCACTGTGGGAGAGTGAAGCGGGGCAGGAGCAGAGGGAAAGGGTGCTACCTGTTAGACCGGCAGGGAGGAGTGGGCTGCAACCACAGGTAGAGCAAGGGATTTCTGAGCAGAGGGGCAAACGGGTATAAAGGCCCTGGGGCAGGAATGAACTTGAGAGAACGGGTGTCCTGTCCCTGGCGCAGAGTGAAGGAGAGCAGTAGTGGGCAAGGGCAGAGACAAGAGAGGCAGATCACGTGAGCTGTGGAAAGGAGTTTCAAGTTTTTTCTAAGAGTGACAGGGAGCTGTTGGGAGGATTAGAGCAGGGGAAACACGTGGTGTGATGGACACATGGAAAAGACCATTTTGGCTCTTGTATGGAGGAGACTCTGGTGGGACAGGGTGGTGTGGCAAGAGCGGATATAAGGGGCAAATCGGGAAACCCCTGCAGAGTTTAGAAAGGAGAGGAGGATGGACTGGCCCAAGGGTGGGGCAGCTTCGGGGGGGTGGGGTGGGGGAGTCATACTTGAACTACATTTGGAAAGTAGACTGAAAATGATCTGCTGGTGGATTGAGGTATTGGGTGATTGAAAGAGGCTCCAAGGGTGACTCCTGGATTTCTGGCTGAAGCAAATAGTCAAATAATGATTCTACTTACTGAGGTGAGGGTAGGGTTGAGAGGGGAACTTGAGAATTCCATTTGGAACATAATAAATTTAAGCAAATAAATTTTCCTCTTCTCTTTTGGCCTCAGTCTTCTCAACTGTAAAATGAAGGGGATGCCCCCTCCATCCCCAGGATCTCTCTATGGTCATTAGGGTTATTTTTCTTAATTCTTCCACATTCTCATGTTTTTTAAACCCACTAGGATATCTTTATCCATGGGCATTGGAAACCCCTTGGTTTCTGCGTTGAAGCCATTCCAGTTTTGGCAAGGGCATCCCACTCCAGTCCTCTTGCCTGGAAAATCCCATGGATGGAGGAGCCTGGTGGGCTGCCGTTTATGGGGTCGCACAGAGTCGGACACGACTGAAGCGACTTAGCAGTAGCAGTAGCAGCAGTATATTTTTAATTCAGAGAAAAGAAGATAAGAAGATAGAAGATGCCAAGACTGGGGTGAAGAGATGGAGACCAATGATACTATTTTATGTAAAGAAGTTAGGGAAGGTCTTCAGGCAGAGGGTAAGATTCTAATTCTTTGGACAGTGAGAAAGAGAGAGAGAGAGAAAGAACAAAAGCAAGTCCCGGAAGGGGTCCCAGCCATTGCTGATGTTTTGATGACCAGGAAAGGGGAAACGGGGAGGGTGAGGGGAGTGACCCAGAGCGGAGTGTCCAGATGAGGAAGAATCACCAAAAGCGTGTGACTGGCACAGTCTGACTTAGACTTCATTTCCTGTATTTCTTTGGTTTGCACTTGAGGAGACTCAAGCGCTCCTGAAAGGAAAAGCACTTTAGACTTTCAGCTACAAACCACTTCAAAGTTTGTGATTTGAGCCAGAACAGACATTCAACCTGTATGAAACTCAGCTTCTCTCCTGGAAATGTGAAGACCTCTACTTTCTCTATGAGCTCAAACATTCTGTGATTCTATGGCTTTTAAGGCAAGAAAAACATCCAAATGCATGTAGAAGTCCAAGAAACTTGAGAACTGAAGGGTTAATTTTTTAAGTTTTGCCTTTTCATTCAACACAGTATTTATCGGGCACTTACTATGTGCCCAGGGTTGTAAAGATAACAACCTTAAGAATGCAGATCAAAAATTTCTTCCTTATGGAGTTTTCAATCTGGTGGGCGATAGAGAGATAGACATGGTGGTACCCATAGAAATAAAGCAGAGAAGGAGGGTAGAACATGTCAAGACTCGGGTGAAGAGGAGATGGAGACCAGTGATACTATTTTATGTAAAGAAATTAGGGAAGGTCTTCAGGCAGAGGAAATAGCAAGGACAAAAGTCCTGAGGTGAAGTCACGATTAGAGTGTTCCAGGAAGAACAGGGAAGGCAGCTGTATGACTGGAGATGAATGTTAGAAACGGGAAAAAGAGGAGGAGATGGATTCAGAGAGGCAGGGGCTCCAGACCATCCAGGGCCTTTGGATGTTTGTGTGAGTCAGATGGGAAGTGACTGGAAGATGGAGTGCTGAGAACTGACAGAAGAACAGAGTATCCACTTGAGGACTTTTCTGTAAGAATGATGTGATTCACCCTGAGCCTGGTCAAGGTGCTCACCTTTGGGTGTAAAGGCAACACTTGTTAGGTTGGAACAGCCTGTGAGAATCAGGTGGAGGTGGTCTGTAGGAATTCTCTGGAGTTCATAAGGAAAGCTTGGCTGGAGCTTTGCACTTGGATACCCTGGGATGCTGGATGGTATTTGGAGCTACAGGAGTGGTCAAGTCGCCTAGGTTGAATGCAGAAAATCTGAAGGCGGCAGCCCAGGACTGAGCCCTCGAGGGGGGGGTGACAACATTTACGGGTGGACAGAGAAGAGGTCGGAAAGGAGACCGGCAAGGAGCGGGGGGAGAGGAGAGACAGGGGTGTCAAAGGAGCCCCGAGAACAGCGGTGCGAGGAGGGGAGCTGGACTGTGCCGAATGCCTCCCAGAGGCTGCACAGGATGGGGACTGAGAGGTGGCGTTCCGTCACGGAGGGTCAAGCAGAAGCCACGTTTGGGTTGATATTTTAACTTTCCGTTCCCTTGGGTTGGGCTACATGGCTAATAGCATAGCAGATTAGGTGTTCTGGATGACCCCTTAACTGAAGGAGCTCAAACGCTGGGTTAACTTTATAACTGTCTCCCTGAGATAGAATGAAAGCAATAAACCCATAGACCCCCAAAATGAAGTAGAATTGGGAACCCTGGCAGGTGAGTGAACAAATCTCACTTTTACCCCGAGGGTTTGCTGATCCCTAGAGATCCGGACCTTTCATTGGCAGCTGTGCACGTGTAGGGCCTGCCCAAGATGGCAAGTCTAACAGTATTCTCTTGCATGAATCCAGACCTCAAAAGGCTATATCCTCAGAATAAAGGTGAACAAGAAATAAATCTGCCAAGAAGAAGGCAACGAGCTTGCCTTGACCTTAGCACTGGGTGGAGGGAAATGAATCCTTCCAGGATTTGCAACCAAAAGCTAGCCTCAAATATTTCTGTCTGAATTCATCCATCTGTTGGCCTTGAAAAATCTCAAGCATTTAAACTTAATTTAAATGGACTTGGGTTGGTAGTACTCTCAGATAACTGGCAGGATTAAAAAGAAATCCTTTCTGGGTGCCCCAAAGAACTTCAAACCAGACTTCAAACAATTCTCACAGGTAAAGTTTTAAATGCACAGCTTACCTTAAAATTTTATAAAACACACAAAAAAATAAGCTCTATGTCTGACAATCAGTTAAAAAAATAAAGCAAACAACCAAAGATTTCAGATATTTGAATTTCAGATGTGGAATATAAAACAATTATGTTTAGTACACTTAAATGAATAGAAAAGAAGCTTAAAAACATGAGCAAGAATAAGAGATTTTAAAGATGAACAGGCTGGCTTGAGAAATAGCTAAAAAGGCCTAAATGAGAACTGAAAATGAGAACTATAACACTAAAAATTTAAGTGGATGGGTTAAAATTAGATTAGATGCAGCTGAAGAAAGAATTAGTTAACTAGACAACAGATTCAAAGAAATTATTGAGAATGCAGTTTTGAGTGATAAAAAGATGCAATTTACAAAAGAAGATGAAAGCATAAAGGGTAGAATGATAAACTCTATTATGCATTTAAACTGGATTTCCCTTTCAAATGGAATCTAGAAAGAATGGGAAGGAGGCGACTAGCATTTAGTATTAAATGCTGATAACTTTTCAGAAATACTGTAAATAATTCCTCAGGTTCAGGAAGTTTAACAAATCCAAAGAAAAAGCAAGATGGGTGGTGGAAGGGAAGGGAAGAGCGAGGGAGAGAGAAAAGGAGGAAGAGAAAGAGGTGGAGGGGTGGGGGGTGGGAGAGGAGAAGAAATTCAAAGCAGCCAGAGAGGAAAAGCAAAGCAACACCAAACAGTCTAGTGACTGACTTGTACACAGCAACACTGAGGCTAGAGAAGAGAGTGGAAAATATCTTCAATGTGCTGAGAAAAACTGTGAGAGCCTAAAACATAACACTCAGAAAAACTGTCTTTCAAGAATGAAGGCAAATAAGGACAGTTTCAGACAAATAAAAACAGAAAGCTCACTCTTGCGGACTCTCACTATAGCTCATGCCAGAACGTATCATCCAGGCAGCACGAAAGTGATCCTGAATAGGAAGGTTGAAATTCAAGGAGAGGCAAGTACAGATAGTGATAAATCTGTCAGTAAAATATAAATGATAATTATTACTTATATTATTTATAAAAGATTATATTATAAAATTATAATATAATAAAATGTGGTACAATATAAATATATGAAAGTACATTATATTTATAAATAATAATAAAATATCCATTTTACATGTGTGTATATGTGTGTGGAGGGGGGCATGGTGGCAAACAGGCTAGAACCAAAATCCCGCCTCAGAGCAGCAGGTACTGTGGAAGGGGGATGGCAAGGAGCCAAGTCCTCTAGATTCCTTGTTAGGAGAGGAAAGGCGCTGGCCAACATTTGACTACACAGTTTAGTCTTTCCGTATAGATTTGTAACCGTTAAATGGACAGAGATAGGGTATGAGCCTTTTAAACTGGTAAGGGGGAGGGGGGGAAGGAACGAAAAAACCATTAATTTTTTAAAGGTAAGAAGGTGGTGTGGGAGGCAGAGCAAGAAATGGGTCAAATAGAAAGAAAGAAAGAAACAAGAGATAATTACATCCACATACATTATTCAACAGAAAAGATGTAAATGGACTATGCATTAGAGTTTCAGATCTCAACTGTCGGATGGAAATTTTTGGAAAATCAGCCACTTACAGGAGATAGTTATTAACCACATCAGTAACAAAAACATAACTCGGGAACACAATATATTTTTGAAAATATTACTTTTTAAAAAATTCTAAGCACNCAACAGAAAAGATGTAAATGGACTATGCATTAGAGTTTCAGATCTCAACTGTCGGATGGAAATTTTTGGAAAATCAGCCACTTACAGGAGATAGTTATTAACCACATCAGTAACAAAAACATAACTCGGGAACACAATATATTTTTGAAAATATTACTTTTTAAAAAATTCTAAGCACTTCATGAGTCAAAACAGAAATCGTGGTAGAAATTGATAAATAAATAGAACTGAAAGAAGATGAAAATACAATATACTAAAAGAGATACAAATAGAGTAAAAGTTAAAGGATGGGAAATTATGCACCAGGCAACAGGGAAACAAAATAAAGTGATGTCGCTACATTAATATCAGACAGAATCAATGTTTAGGCAAGATATTTACAATAGTTTAAAAAAGATCACTTTGCAATGACAGGATCTTGGATTAACTGGGAAGATGTAAAAATTCTAAATCTGTATGTTCCTAACAATATCATCTCCAAGTATATTAAGTAAAAGTTTGACAGAATGATAAGGAGAAATGGAAAAATCCAACTCATAATGGGAGATTTTAAAACTCTCTCAGTAAATGTTGGAAAATGCAGCCAAAAGGTAGTCTGTGGTATGCAGAAAATTTGAGCAGATCATGATCTAGGTGACATTTCTTGAACATTGCCTGTAAACTTGTACCCCTTCTTTGTATGCACAAAGTAATGAAGCAATGCTAGGCTAAAAAAGCTCAACTGGAAGGGTATCAGAGGATTGAGGCCTTTCAAACTTCCCTCTGACTATAATGCAATATAGCCAGAAATCAGTAACAAAAACATAACTAGGGAACACAATATATTTTTGAAAATATTACTTTTTAAAAAATTCTAAGCACCTCATGAGTCAAAGCAGANAAAAGCTCAACTGGAAGGGTATCAGAGGATTGAGGCCTTTCAAACTTCCCTCTGACTATAATGCAATATAGCCAGAAATCAGTAACAAAAACATAACTAGGGAACACAATATATTTTTGAAAATATTACTTTTTAAAAAATTCTAAGCACCTCATGAGTCAAAGCAGAAATCATGGTAGAAATTGGTAAGTAAATAGAATTGAAAGAAGATGAAAATAAAATATACCAAAAGACGTAAAATTTCACGAAAATGGTATGGACAGGAAATGTACATAGTTAAAAAAGCAGAAAAGCAGGGGAGCTAAGCATTAATTTAAGAATTCATAGAAATAACGTCAGGATAAACCTGAGGAAAGTAGAAGGAAATAAAGACATGAGCAGAAATTAATGAAACAGAAAACAAGTATATAATGGATAAGCAGTCACAACTGATTCTTTGATTAGTCTCTAATAGATTGCCAAGAAAGATGTACACAGATGCATCAGAATTCAAATAGGTAATAATAAAATATTATGAACAAGTTTGCTAGTAAATTTGAAAATAAATAAAATGGGTAGGTTTCTAATAAAATCCAAATTGACAATATCTGCTTAGGAAGACATAGAAAATCTGAATATCCTTTATCCCTTAAGGAAAGAAATTAATAATTTAAAATCTTCTCACCAACAAAACAAAATAAAACAAAACAAACAATGCCCGGATGGTATCTTCAGTTCAGTTCAGTTCAGTCGCACAGTTGTGTCTGATTCTTTGTGACCCCATGAATCTCAGCACGCCAGGCCTCCCTGTCCATCACCAACTCCCGGAGTTCACTCAGACTCACATCCATTGAGTCAGTGATGGCATCCAGCCATCTCATCCTCTGTCGTCCCCTTCTCCTCCTGCCCCCAATCCTTCCCAGCATCAGAGTCTTTTTCAATGAGTCAGGTCTTCGCATGAGGTGGCCAAAGTACTGGAGTTTCAGCTTCAGCATCATTCCCTCCAAAGAAATCCCAGGGCTTATCTCCTTCAGAATGGACCAGTTGGATCTCCTTGTAGTCCAAGGGACTCTCAAGAGTCTTCTCCAACACCACGGTTCAAAAGCATCAATTCTTCGGCACTCAGCTTTCTTCACAGTCCAACTCACATCCATACATGAACAAAGGAAAAACCATAGCCTTGACTAGACGGACCTTAATCAGCAAGGTAATGTCTCTGCTTTTGAATATGCTGTCTAGGTTGGTCATAACTTTTCTTCCAAGGAGTAAGCGTCTTCTAATTTCATGGCTGCAGTCACCATCTGCAGTGATTTTGGAGCCCCGCAAAATAAAGTCTGACACTGTTGCCACTGTTTCCCCATCTATTTCCCATGAAGTGATGGGACCGGATGCCATGTTCTTAGTTTTCTGAATGTTGAGCTTTAAGCGAACTTTTTCACTCTTCTATTTCACTTTCATCAAGAGGCTTTTTAGTTCCTCTTCACTTTCTGCCATAAGGGTGGTGTCATCTGCATATCTGAGGTTATTGATATTTCTCCTGGCAATCTTGATTCCAGCTTGTGTTTCTTCCAGTCCAGCGTTTCTCATGATGTACGCTGCATATAAGTTAAATAAGCAGGGTGACAATATACAGCCTTGACGTACTCCTTTTCCTATTTGGAACCAGTCTGTTGTTCCATGTCCAGTTCTAACTGTTGCTTCCTGACCTGCATACAGCTTTCTCAAGAAGCAGGTCAGGTGGTCTGGTATTCCCATCTCTTTCAGAATTTTCCACAGTTGATTGTGATCCACACAGTCAAAGGCTTTGGCATAGTCAATAAAGCAGAAATAGATGTTTTTCTGGAAGCCTCTTGCTTTCTCCATGATCCAGCAGATGTTGGCAATTTGATCTCTGGTTCCTCTGCCTTTTTTAAAACGAGCTTGAACATCTGGAAGTTCACGGTTCACGTATTGCTGAAACCTGGCTTGGAGAATTTTCTTAGGGGAGTTTTACCAAACTTTCAATAATAATTTATGCTTGAAATAGAAAAGAATAGAAAAAAAATAGAGGGCACTTCCTAAATCCAGTAAAAGGTACAACTGTAAAATTTTAGAGAACAATATAGGAGCATATGTCTGTGGCCCTAAAAATATGGGAACGATTTCTTAAACAAGACACAAAATGTGCCCCATTATAATGGAGAAAGTCAGTGAAAATTCACATCCGTTAAAATGAAGGATTTAGATCTGTGTTACTGCTTCAGAACATATATTGACATTACCTCATAAATTGAAACATAATTTATATTCCTTGAGCCTGAAATTTCACTCTAATGTATGTACGGTTAAAAGACTTAACAGTATCAGAAGACATGTATAAAACTGTGCATAGAAAGAGTTCTAATCACTGAAACTAGGAACAACCCAAAGGCCCAACTGACACAGATATATAAAATGGCATAATCTCACAGTGGAATATTATACGACAGCTGAAAGGAACAACATGCCACGTGCATCCACATGGGAGTTTCAAAGGCATACTGTGGCCATAGATGCCAATCACCGAAGACTTCATGCAGGATGGTTCCATTTACATAAAGCTTAAAAACTAAAAAGACAGGTGGGATGTACACAGGTCACATTTTGTTGATTCTAAAATATATTTTTCACACTTTAACCTCTCTAAAATTAGGATGCATCTTACAGTTTATGGTGTTTTGTAATTACCCTTGGAGTACTTTCTCTTTCTTAGACATGAAATCATGACGCATGTCACAATTGTTGAGGACTTAGGTTCAGTGAAATATAGTAAAACTAAAGAAAAGCAATAGAATGACAAATGTAAAACTTGGGAGCATGATGACCTCTGTCAAGGAGGGAGGGACTTGAGGAACAGAAGAGGAACCTAGGAGAATTCTAAAGAAGTGGCAAAATGTTTTTTTTTTTTTTTAACCTAAATATTAAGTATATTCAGAGAAGGCAATGGCAACCCACTCCAGTACTCTTGCCTGGGAAATCCCATGGACAGAGGAGCCTGGTAGGCTGCAGTCCATGGGGTCGCAGAGAGTTGGACAGGACTGAGCGACTTCAATTTCACTTTTCACTTTCATGCACTGGAGAGGGAATGGCAACCCACTCCAGTATGCTTGCCTGGAGAATCCCAGGGATGGGAGCCTGGTGGGCTGCCGTCTATGGGGTCGCACAGAGTCGGACACCACTGATGTGACTTGGCAGCAGCAGCATTAAGTATATTGGTATTTGTTTTACTATAATTCTTCAAACAGTTTAGACCCTCATATGTATGATATTTTTCACGATTGAAAAAGTGTATGAAGTATGGAAGAAAAGTATGAAGTATGAAGTATGGAAGAAAAATATGTATGATATTTTTCACAATTAAAAAAGTGAAGAAGTATGGAAATGGAGACTCATGTATAACTGAGGAAGTTGGAGAGAGAAAGGGGAGAAGAGATGCAGGTGATGACTGGGGGAGGGTGCAGAGGACGCTACAGGAAAGACATGGGACGATGACCCCAAGATGCTAGGAGGCTTCAGCCCACCACACATGGAGATATCAGGAGAGATTTCTCTTCCTATACTGTAGCAAGAGTGACGAAGGAAAAGATGGGCTTGTGGAACATATGGAGTGTTATGGGTATGTTTTCCTTGTGGTGATTTCTAATTTCTTAATGAAGAATTTATCTATGGGGTGGCAGTAGTTATCAGGAATGGCAGAGGTGCACAAATGGACTTGAGGAATAGGCATCTAAAATGCTAAACATTTATTCAATGGTTACATGCCAGCTTTAAACAAACAGCTTTTTACATCCATTGTTCTCTTTATCACCCCCATCAAAGTGGTGAGGTGTATGTTCTCTTATGATGTATTAGTTTCCCAGGGTCACCATAACAAGATACCACTGACTTCAACAGCATAACTTAAACAACAGAAAATTGTTTTCCTGCAATCTGGAGGCTACAAGTCCAAGATCAAGGTGCCAGCATTGCTGGTTTCTCCTGAGGCTGCGCCTCAATTTTCAGGTGGTCACTCTTTGCACCCCTGTCCACTGTGTCTCCTCTTCTAAGAACATCAGTCTTATTGGGTTCGGACCCCACCCTAACAGCCCCTAGTTTTGAAGCCCCTAGCTCTAAATACAGTTGTATTCTGAGGTATTGGGGGTAAGGGCTTCAACATATGAATTTTGGGCCATAACACTGCCCATAAAGTAATGGAGATTTAGAGAGGTTGAACAGCTTGCCAAGGGCATGCAGTTAGTTTCAGAAGTGGGATATGAATGCAAACAGATCAGCTGCAATCTCTGAATGCCAACTATTCCACTAAAAAAATAGTTGGGGGACACCTGAAGAGTGGAGATGAATGAAAAAGGGCTTTGCGAGAATAAAAAAAAAAAAGCTGACTTGAATAAAAGAGTAATATTATAAGATTTCTCAGAGCTGGGTAATCTATCCCAGGAAATGGAATAGATGATCGATCCTCCCATAGACTCCGTTGCTAAGTTTGAGCTTTAATCAGAAAGACGGTAATTTTTTGACCAAAATGGCAGGAAAAGAACAATTCAGCATTAGCTGAAGTCCTCTCCCCTTGGTTCCCTTTTTGCAGAGGCCAGTTTAAATTATGGGCTGAGAGGGGCGACACCTGCTGGCCTCTGCGCTGTATGGGTGGGAACCTGGCTCTTTTCACATGCAATCCCCCACTGCCCTCTGCTGGCCAGTAGTAGGAACACCCAGGAATGTGCACATAGCTGTACTTTTCTTCAAAAAAACAAACTGTAGGGAAAGGTGGGAAGAATCTACTGGAATCAGGCTGTGGAGTATGTCAGTCCCATTCCTTTCCATACACATACATACACTTCAGGTCAATGGTACAATCAACTTTCACGTTTTGGAATTCTGTGACTGTTTTAAAACTTGCATCAGCTGTTTTCATCATTAGAAAAATGTATCTGCCACATTCTCAAAAATGATGTTTCTCAAGAGAATTCAAATGCAGAATAACCAACAAAATATTGGTTTGCTCATAATTTCATGTTTTTTCAAAACTATAAACTAATGGTATGCTTGTTCAATATTTTAAAACTATGATTTCCAATGTGACAAGGCAAGGACCCCACTACTTGCTTATGGCATTTTTTTTTTTAAAGTAATTGTATCATTTTCAAACATGATTTTTCTTTTTTTAAAAAAATCAGCAGTTCATACTTTTAGTAATTATATATCTGGGGGAAATGTTCTAAGTAATAAGAGAGTCCCTTGAATTGAGAAGCATAAATGAGTTTCAGAAGAAAACTGGATCCCCTAAGAACTCCTAGAATTCCTTGTCTGTGTGCCTCCTTGATGATCTCAGTGAAATTCAAATATGTGGGCTCAAGCGTCTTCAGGGTCCCCATTCTAGTGTGGGTCCCCAGACCCCCTTTATACAGTTTCTAGAATGAACACTTAAAATGCAAATCAAGTCAGGATACCTTTTGCTTCTGGAGAGGTCAAATGTCACACCTCTGATTTTAGAGTAAAATACAAATTCCTTACCAGCTTTACACGGCCAAGTGGTCTGACTCATGCCAGCCCCTGGCCCCCTTTTCTCCCCTTTCAGCTGTTTGCAATCTCATCCTCTGTTTCATGGCTCTATTTCAGGGTTCTGTTTATTTCCTTTGGGGCATTTGCAATAATCGTATTTATTTATCAGGTGTTCATTTCCTGTCTCCACCATTAGGTGTCATCTCCATCAGGTGAGTCCTTGCCTACCTGGCTTTCTCTGCACCCCCAGTACCTAATGAACATATATTTATCAGCGAACAAGTAAGCAAACCAGTGAGCAAAGGAAGAAACTGAGAGGGGCATGACACCAAAGTCATTCCATGCAGATCACAGCACTGAGGGCCTCCCGTAAGTACAAGTCCCACCCCTGACCACAGCATGGGAAGTCACTGCACTTCCACCTTTGACTCCATCACTCATCAAAACCACGCCCCCTTTCTTAGAGAACACCGGGCGACCAGGTAGACCCACAAGCCCCAGCCAGCATAAGGAGAGCTGGAGGGCACCGGGGCCACACAGGCATGCTAACCACCTAGCAGGTGTAATCATTCAACCGGTTGTGTTGCCACTGATCCTGAAAGCAAACCCCAGCCACTAAAGCAACAATAAAACGTTGTATTGATCCAGTGCCTTCCCCTTGAAAGGGCAGCAGCACAGTCCTGCAGGCTCGCAGCCCTGCCCTGGGGGAGGCAAAGGGATAGTCACATTTAACAAATAGAAAATCATGAGCCCTGTGCTCAGTGGGCTGGAAAACCACTCCTGGAAGCAGGATGATGCCTGGCCTTTCAGGGGTTCTCATCCTACATCCTCCCCATCAGACAATCAGAGCCTGAGTCAGGGAAAATAAACTCAGAACCATCATCAGTTCAGAATCTATGGCTCAGGGAAGCCAATGAGAGCCATCCGCGGGCGAGGTAGCTCGTGGGGCAGAAAGGCTTGCTTGGTTGCAGGGAGCGTGGACCAGACATCATGGGGCAGAGGTTTCCCTGCTGAAATGCTGCTGGGTCGATGCAATTTCCACTGCCATCTGTGGCTTCTCTCCCAGACAGGATCCTGGCATTTGACTGAGGAACGATCCACGGGGAGTGAGGTCAAGCTTGAATGAAATGTCCAAGAATGTCCCAGGCCAGGCAGCATCAGGGCAGGCTGATCTGGGGGTCCTTCAGGAAGAAGGCCAATGTCTGGGCCAGGGCGTCCAGCTCGCAGGAACTGGCATACTGCAGGAGGTTGCTCTTCCGCACAAAGTAATGCTTGAGAAAGTGCTGACTCACACACTTGTGCAGCTTCCTCACCAGGCGCAGGAACCCCCTAGTGAAGACCTGCCAGTCCTTGGGATAGGGGTACTTCTCACAAGTCCAGAAGAGCACGGTCTGCGGAAGCAAGAGGTGGTGTCTGACATCGTCCTGGGCCACTGAGGAGGGTGTCTTCAGGAGCACTCCTGAGCTCATGTGGCCTTGGGAGGAGGAGACAGGAGCTCCAGGGTTCTAACCGCGGATTCAGGATCCCCAGCGTCCTCCGCCTGGTTTCCCTGCCTCGTTGGTACTTTCTCCTCCGACTTTCTTACCTGGTATCACTTGGCCATCTGAAAGTGATCTCAGTCCATATGAGGACGAGATGGTTAGATGGTATCACCAACTCAATGGACATGAATTTGAGCAAACTCTGGGAGATAGTGGAACAGAAGAGCCTGGCATGCTCCAGTCCATAGGGTCACAAAGAGTTGGCTATGACTTAGCAAGTGAACAAACACAATAACAGGTCCAAACTGAACTCCTGGCTCCCCCTTGTGTACCTGGCGTGCTTCCAGGGTTGTTTATCAGCCTGTTATGCAAGTTAGAAACCTAGGAGTCAACCCCTTCCCTTCCCACCTCCTATCAACTCCTGCCAATCCTCCTGCCTATGATTTTCTCAATCCACCCACTTGCCTTCGCCACTGATATTGTCCTCCTCTGACACAGCCTGCACCTCTTCTGGTCACCATCCTATCTACTGCTGTCTACCCATTGTGGCCATTGTGACTTTTCTGAAATATCCATCTATGTTTCTTCTTGTCTAAACTACTTCCAAGTTTTCCCATTGCTGGTTAATTAAAAAACGCAATTGTTAGCATGGTTTGGTTGACAAAGCTTGGCCCCTCCTTTCTTTTCAGGTCTCATCCTGTGCTCCCCCCCCCTCTCTCCTTCTGTCCACGCTGGCCTCTCTTCACGCTCTCGTTTATCACAGGGCCTTGCACAGCCCACTTCCGTATGGAGACTTCTTCCTTCCCAACTTGTCCAGGAAACTCATCCTTCAGCTTAGACTTCCCTAGGACACTCTCTCCATCACATTATTTTCGTTTATTCACCACATTCTCATCATTTCAGCAGCAATGATGACAGTGGTGGTCTTTTTCCTGTGTATTTATGTGTATTACTAGATGGCAAGGGCTTCCCAGGGGGCTCAGTGGTAAAGAATCCACCTGCCAATACAAGAGATGCAGGAGACTGTGGGCTCGATCCCTGGGTCATCTTCCGTATGGAGACTTCTTCCTTCCCAACTTGTCCAGGAAACTCATCCTTCAGCTTAGACTTCCCTAGGACACTCTCTCCATCACATTATTTTCGTTTATTCACCACATTCTCATCATTTCAGCAGCAATGATGACAGTGGTGGTCTTTTTCCTGTGTATTTATGTGTATTACTAGATGGCAAGGGCTTCCCAGGGGGCTCAGTGGTAAAGAATCCACCTGCCAATACAAGAGATGCAGGAGACTGTGGGCTCGATCCCTGGGTCAGGAAGAGCCCCTGGAGAAGGAAATGGCAACCCACTCCAGCATTCTGCCCTGGAAAATCCCATGGACAGAGGAGCCTGGTGGGCTACAGTCCACGGGGTCACAAAGTGTAGGACAGGACTAGTGACTGAACAACTACAGCTAGATGGCAAATTCCATGTGAGCAGAGAACAAGCCGATTTGTATTCACACTCATGTTACTAGCATTCAGCAGAGGGACTGGTCCATGGGAGGTAGTTAGTAAACATTTGTTGACTGAGTGAAATAATGAATTAATGTTTGGGTTTAGATACTGAGTATTTTAAAATTATAGTCTTTACTAAAAAGTAAAAGAGCAGTTTTAGGTTCACAGCAAGATCCTGAGTGTGTTTTGATTTAGAGGACATTGTTTTGAGTAAATGAGTTGGAGATAATTTCATGCTAGTCAAGATAACCTAGATACAAAAACATGTTTTAATTCCTCTTGTAGTTAAGCTTTTATCTCCCTAAACAAACAGAAGCACTTAAGCCTATTATAAGCTAGCCTCTGTGCCTTTGACCAGGTTTAAGCATAAATAAGCCAATGAAAGATAAGTTATTTCTTCAATTGAAATTGCTACGGGGAAGGGAGTTTTCTGGCAGTCCACTGATTAAGGTTCCATGCTTCTAATGCAGGGGGCACGTGTTTGATCCCTGGTCAGGGAATTAACATCCTACATGATGTGAGGCAAGACCAAAAAAAAAAGTTAAGAAACCCAATTAAAAAAAATATTGTTGGTGGGGGAAGCCTCTTTGGGAAGGATGTAACAATCTTCTATGAGGTGACCGTGACTGGCACATCCTTCCTGATGCTGTTTTGCAACCCAGTCTCTTCCACTTTCCCTGAACTAAAGCCTTGGCAAGGATCCTACACACTCAACCCATCATCCAGGGTGGTGTTTAATAGCACACTGCCATCAGCCAAGTCCATCCCAGTGTCTGTACATGAAAGAATTCTGCCCTTGGAGCAAGGGTGGAAGATGAGAGGAAAAGGCAGTCAGTACTGTTTTGATTTCTTAACAAACAATCCCGCCCCCTTTTAAATGCCCATTCTTAAGAATATTCAATTTTATTATGCCATGCAGGTGGGCTAGGGAAGACTAAAACAGAAGACATATAAGAAGTTGCCCTGAAGTCATCTAGATGAGCTAGAAGTCACTGGAATACAAGTAAATCCTGGCTGGAATACAGCTTTGAGAGCAGTCAAGGGCAGGAATACGCATGGTGGCCCTATTCAATCTTCCTAGAACACTCATGCTACTTAAAGCATTTCTATTCAGCCTGATTGTGGAGCAATGAAGTCAGCAGTTAGTTAAGAGTATGAGATTTGATATGAGATAGCCAAGGGTTTCCTTCTCAGCTCTGACTCTTCCTAGCGTGGTCTGTGGAAAGGTATGTAAGAAAGAAGCTAAGCCCCCAAATGAATTAGACTACCTTCAGAAAATATGCATGCTCGATCCAGGAGAATAGGTGTATGTTCTTAGGGGGACATGCTTGGGGACTCTTTAAGAATGCTGAAACAGAAGAGGAAGGCCTTGCTATGGGCAAATGAGATGTTAACAGATTCTCAGGCAGGACAGGGAGAACAGGTTATCAGAAAAGAGAGAAAGCAAAGCAAAAACTAGTGATTCTGCAGGGGGGAAAGAGAGGTGAAATGTAAGGTCATTCATGACCATGATCAGCAGGTATTTACTGAGCAACTACTATGTATGAAACATTGGGAGAGATACAAAGGGTTTGGTACTAGCTGCCCTTCAATAGCTTGTGTTAGGAGTGAAAGAGTAACACAGGGCTAGAAAACAGTCATCCACTGGATGAGATAGGGCACAGACAGGAGCGTGCAGAAGGGCACAGCACACCCCCGGGACTTGCGCTATCCCGTGCAGAAGGTCAGGGAGAAGGGCTGATGCTCTGAGATGGGTAACAGTGGGGCTGGGGCTGTGCTGTCTGTAAGAGTCAGATACCTCCACCCTCAGTGTGATGCACATAGTATTATAGGAGCGTCCAGTTCACCAAGTGTGGGTGGAACTTTGAGAAAGGAGTTGAGAGTGTGATCAAAAGCCCTCTCCCCAGGGTGAGCCCCTGATCCCTGAGTCCAGGTCAGGCTCTGCTGCCCTGCATCCTCCTAGGGCAACACTCCTCTCCTTCCCAGTGCCTCCCACGTGGCGCGGTTCCACGTGCATCTGTAGACTGTTGACCAACATCTGTCTCCCTGGCTAGACCACAAACTACACAAGAGTAAGACCACGTCGTGTTTGCTCAGCTTGCACCTCCATGTTCAGAGCACACAGCAGGTGCAGCGGGGCAGCTGACTGGCCCACAGACATCTCAAGAAACATTTGCTGGGTGAATGAATGAGTGAGTGAGGGAATGCATTCATAGCGGTCTAATGCTAAATCCTTGCTGGGGACCTCCCTGGTGGTTCAGTGGTAAAGAATCTGCCTGCCAATGCAGGGGACATGGGTTTGATCCCTGATCTGGGAAGATTCCCTATGCCTCAGAGTAACTAAGCCCAAGCACCACAAGTACTGAGCCCGTGCCCTAGAGTCTCTGCTCCTCAACAAGAGAAGCCACTGCAGTGAGAATAGCCCGGGCTCACCAGAACTAGAGAAAGCCCATGTGCAGCAACAAAAACCCACGGCCATCAAAAATAAATAAACAATTAAAAAAAAAAAAATCCTTGCCAGGTGGTTTGCTCCATGTCCGTGGGGTAACCCCAACATTTCCTGGTTTCCTCCTCTGCACAAAGTGTGTGTGTGTGCATGCACACCTGGGCTAGAGTGTAGACTGAATGCATGGTAACATGAGGGAAAATATGAATCCACCTGAGGCCTGAGCAGCTCACAAGATCTCACCGGACTGTAGACTTCTCCGGGGTAGAGAATGCATGCTATAATTCATTTCTGAACCTCAGCAGGGTTGCTGGCACACAGCGGGCATTTGGGTTGGTGTGTTGAGTGAAATAGGGGGAGAGAGAGAGAGGAAGACAGAGAAGGCAAGACAGAAAGGGAGTAAGAGGAGGGGAACCGCAAGAGGGAAGGGAGGAGGCGGGAAGAGGAGGCAGAAGACGGGAACCCTGGGCAGAGCTGCTGTGGGCACGCAGCGGGGCTGTGTTTCCACACACACACACACACACACTGCAGAGAGACCCACCCCGCCCCAGCCCCTCTGCGCTGGGGCCACCCTCTCACCTGCAGGTGATAGGACGTGATCACAGGCCGTGTCCCCGGACACCAGACGTCCTCCTTCATCTGCCTCAGGGCCTGAAAGCACTTCCGGCGGCAGCCCCCGTCCTCATCCAGCTGCTCCAGCAGCACCTGCTCCGCCCGCAAGAAGCTCAGCTGCCAGTGATAGCTTGAACAGGCCAGCAAGCTGAACCCGAACGACTGGGAGGGAGAGAAACACCGCGGGAAGTGAGAAGGGTGGGGCTGGTCGGGGAGAAAGCCATCTCTGAAGCAGCCCGCTAGCGGCCCATGTGGGGACACCGAGGGAGCCTCCGGGCCAGCCCCTTGCACGTGGGCAGTTCACGGGGAAGGCTGTGCCCACTTTCTCTCCTGCAGTTGTTCTCCGACTTGAGCCTGCCCCAGAATCACCTGGAGGCCGCATGAGAACACAGACTTCTGGGCCCTGCCTCCCACGTCTCTTCAGCAGGGCCAGAGCAGGGCCCAGGAATCTGCATTTGTGACAGGTTCCCAGGTGCCCCCTGCAGGTTCTGGGGATCTAGTGAAATCTCAGATATGCTTCCGAAGCTGGGTGGCGGCCAATGATGCCCTGGGTGGTTAAGCTGAGAGCGCCTCTGGTGAGCCGGGTCTCTGCAGGATGATACCTTGATGCATTGCACTGTCTCTGGAGAAGGCCAGCGCTTCAGACAGGAAGGCCACCGGGCTTTCTTGGACCAGGCGGTGGGGATGTCCACTGAGGGGGTCAGCTGTAGCTCCACCTGACCTGCAGCGGTTTCCACGACAACTCGAACTACAAGGTGGTCCATTAGCATGCGGACCCTGCCTGGTGGTAAATGACAGGCAGACAGTGAGAAGACAAATAATGGCTCAATACCAGCATTTGAAGAAGGAATTTGTGAGCTGTGCTTGTACCAGCCCCTTGTAACTGGTGGAGCAACTTTCAGAATTTCATTAGCACCCCCAAGGTGGCATGTTTAGGTCAAAGTGAAAGTGTCCATCATTCAGTTGTGTCTGACTCTGCACAACCCCATGGACTGTAGCCCACCAGGCTCCTCTGTCCATGGAATTCTCCAGGCAAGAATATTGCAGTGGANTTAGCACCCCCAAGGTGGCATGTTTAGGTCAAAGTGAAAGTGTCCATCATTCAGTTGTGTCTGACTCTGCACAACCCCATGGACTGTAGCCCACCAGGCTCCTCTGTCCATGGAATTCTCCAGGCAAGAATATTGCAGTGGATTACTGTTCCCTTCTCCCGGCAATCTTCCTGACCCAGGGGTCGAACCCGCATCTCTCGCATTGCAGGCAGATTCTTCCCCATCTGAGTCACCGGGGAAGCCCACGTTTATGTCAACATGAGACAGTTAGCTAAGTAAATACTGATGGAAGCATTACTAGAAAAGCTCACTGTTGATGGGGTTTTCTTTTTCCTTCATCCTCTCCCCACAAGGTTTTACTGTACCTTTTCTAAAAACTCAGTTGACTCTTTCCAGAAGGCTCAACTGAGCCACAGTATACAAGGAGAAGAAATAGTTTTTGCTACTATAAGATGAAACCCAGCCACATTTAGGACAGCCTCAGACCCCTGACTTATTTGTTTGCCTTTGGTGGAGTTCAGCTTAACCTGTCTCTTAACCAAGTTCCAGTCTCAGGGATGGTATTTGTTCCCACCACCCATTAACTAGCCCAGCTTTGGAGGGATTTATCACCGTAAGCCTTGTAATCATAAAATACTTTCAAGTGTGTCATGGCCACTGGCTTAAAGGGTCAAATGGGCAGAAAGAAGCCTTCATTGTCTTTTCCAACCAAGCAAAGAGAGGGAGAGAAAAGGAATGGGTCTGGGGACATTTACAGTTGATAGACTAGAATTCATTTCTAATCTGTTTCCCCTTTCTTTCAAAAGATACACAGTAGTTTTTTTGGTTTTGTTTGCTTGCCTTCATTATAGATAAGGATGAGCCATCCTGAATCGAAATCTATTATTTTGTTTTTCCTTGCTCAAAGAAGGAAATGAAAACTCATTCATTAATTGTGTCAGGTTGTTCAAAAGGAAAACACTGCTCTCCTTGACTGGGGTGTGATAAACAGCTTATTGTCTGTATCTCATCAGAGCGGCCCAGACAGGAACATGACAACGTCTGGCACTTCAGCATTATTTACTGAAAGCACCTCATCAACCTGGCCCAGTTTGAATCTCTTATTTGCTCTTTCACTATTAACAGTGTTGAGTGAAGAATGAGGAGGTAAGCAAATGTATCGGCTCCAGCTTCTGCAGCTCTGCTTATCTGGTGTGTGAAATTCGGCCTATTACTTGATCTCTCTAAATCTCAGTTTCTTGCTTGTAGAACAGTTAGAAAAATGATCCTAACTCTAACAGGATTGCCAATAGTATTAAATTAAATAATCCATGAAAGCATCCTCTACATTGTAAGAAACCATTCAATCCGAACTATCTCCATTACAGAATCTTTCAGAACTATTCTGTCTAGACAAGCAAAAGTACATGCAAATCCTTTGCTTTCTACACAAATGGAGTTTCATATTGTTCAGCAGTTTGGTTTTTCACTTAACTATGTTACACAGATGGAAATCAGTCCTGAATATTCATTGGAAGGACTGTTGTTGAAGCTGAAACTCCAATACTTTGGCCACCTGATGCGAAGAGCTGACTCATTTGAAAAGACTCTGATGCTCGGAAAGATTGAAGGTGGGAGGAGAAGGGGACGACAGAGGATGGGATGGTTGGATGGTATCACCAACTCAATGGACATGAGTTTGGGTAAACTCCAGGAGTTGGTGAAGGACAGGGAGGTCTGGTGTGCTGCAGTCCATGGGGTCGCAAAGAGTCAGACATGACTAAGCGACTGAACTGATGTTGCATGGGAATTTTTCATAGCTCAGTGTGTATACACACACACCCCATTCTTTTTTTAATCCTAATTTCTCTCCATTAGTGAGAAATACATGCAAAATGTCAAAGTCAACAAAGTATTTTAAAAGGGAAATTAAAAGGAGGGTTTCCATTAAAGTCATATATTGGATTGGAGATTTCCAAACCCATGGCTTCTAAGACATATAAAAGTTTAAAAACATTATTTGCAAGTAAGGAAAGAGACTGCTAGAAAGTAGGAGACTCATATGAAACTAGAAAGGAAGCAAGAACATCTATCTAGGGAAGTACTAAGTGGGAGAATTGCTAAAATACCCTGATGGCATTAACCCTTGGTACTTACAGCTTCTGTGTATAGAAACAGCACAGAGAGGCAGAGAGGGGGTCTAATGGGCCAAGGCTAGGTGGTGAGCCTCACAAGCCTGGAGTCAGGAAAAGCTGTATCTTGAGGAAAATTAGGAACTAAGAGAAGTAGACAGATTTTTCTTGTGGGCTCCAGGTAGTTGATTCAATATAAAATGCAACAGCAACAAAAAGCAAGATTTTTCCTCCTCCCGAGAATTTCAAAGGCATTAGTCACCCTCCTGTGTTTAGGGCCTGAATGTTTCCATCTCCAAATCATCCAGGTAAGGTGGAACTTCTGGGAGTATCAGGAAAAATCAAACATAAGTCTTCTTGGAGAAACATACCCCAGGACACTCATAGAGTATGAATAATGTTGCCTAGACAGATGATGTTCGTCCCTGGTCCCATATTGACAAACTTTATTGTTTTCAAAAGCTGCTTAAAAAAATCCACTAGGCAGATGTAGCATAATTTATGCATATTTTAGAACTGGAAACGTTGACTTGCCAAGTAAGCACATTACATTCCTTTGTTAGCCATCAGATGATTTCTGATTACTTACTATTACCAAGCCTATTTCACTGGATATCCTTGTGCCTATTTCTTTGTGTATCTGTAGGAATGTATTTTCGGAGAAGGCAATGGCACCCCACTCCGGTACTTTTGCCTGGAAAATCCCATGGGCGGAGGAGCCTGGTAGGCTGCAGTCCATGGGGTTGCAGACATGACTGAGCGACTTCACTTTCACTTTTCACTTTCATGCATTGGAGAAGGAAATGGCAACCCACCCCAGTGTTCTTGCCTGGAGAATCCCAGGGACAGGGGAGCTTGGTCGGCTGCCATCTATGGGGTCGCACAGAGTCGGACATGACTGAAGCGACTTAGCAGCAGCAGGAAACGTTGAAATGGAAACGCTGAATTGCCAAGTAAGCACATTACAAATATAAAAACCCTTTTTTACACTTCCTAGAATAATGCATGAAAAATGCCTGTTTAACCACCCCTGCACTGAACAAATTGTAGGTTTTCATCTCTGTTAACGTACCAGGTGTTTTAAATGTACATTTCTTAAAATATATTTTAAATGGGACAATTTTAAATTTTTACTAGCCTTTTTTTTTTTTCTATGAATCATGTTTTTTGGTCAGTATTTCTATTGGTCTGCTCACAGATGTTTTTTTTTTTTTGCTTTATAAATACACTTTTATAACTAAGGAAATTAGCCATTTCCACAGTTTGAAATTCACCATTTTACTCTGTGTGAACAAAACGTGAATGTGGGACTTCTCTGGTGGTCCAGTGGTAAAGAATCTGCCTGTCAAGGCAGAGAACGCGAGTCTGATCCCTGGTCCAGGATGATCCTGCTTGCTGTGGGACAACTAAGCCCATCTGTCACAACTACTGAGTCCGAGTGCTGTAACTCCTGAATTCCTCACGCTCTAGAGCTGGTGTTCCACAGCAGGAGCCACCGCAACGTGAGACCTGTGCACAGCAACGGAAGAGTAGCAACCCCCACCCTTTGCCACAACTAGAGAAAACCCGTGTGCAGCAACAAAGCCCCAGCACAGCCAAAAATAACTTCAAAAAAGTATGTGTGTAGGCAGGTGTGCACATATGGTACACTGAACTATAGCTTAGGATTTGGGCGTTGTGAGAAAACTGTAATTCAAAAAGATCCCCATGCACACCAAAGTTCACTGCAGCATTATTTACAATAGCTTTACAATAGCTTTACATTATTTACAAAAGACATGGAAGGAACCTCAATGCCCATCAACAGATGAATGGATAATGAAGATGTATATATATGCCTATGTATCTATATATACAATGAAATTTTAGTCGTCCATAAACAAGAGATTATCATACTAAAGTCAGAAAGGGAGAAAGGGAAGTCGCTCAGTCGTGTCCAACTCTTAGCGACCCCATGGACTGCAGCCCACCAGGCTCCCCTGTCCCTGGGATTCTCCAGGCAAGAACACTGGAGTGGGTTGCCATTTCCTTCTCCAATGCAGGAAAGTGAAAAGTGAAAGGGAAGTCGCTCAGTCGTGTTCGACTCTTAGCGACCCCATGGACTGCAGCCCACCAGGCTCCTCTGTCCATGGGATTTGCCAGGCAAGAGTACTGGATTGGGGTGCCATTGCCTTCTCCAAAAGTCAGAAAGGGAAAGATATGATATCACTTGTATGTGAAATCTAAAAAAAAAGTATACAAATCACCTTATTTACAAAACAAAAATAAAACTATAGACATAAAAAAGAAACTTACAGTTACCAAAGATGAAAGGGGCAGACAGAGGGATAAATTAGGAGTTTGGGATTAGCATATATACACTACTATATGAAAAATAGATAACCAGGGGGCGGGGGGGGCACTCTCTGTTCCCCTTCTGATGTCTATGTCAGAAGCTTTCTATGGCCCTTTTCATACTTTAATAAAACTCTGCTACACACACTAAAAGATAAAACAGATAACCAACAAAGATCTACTGTATAGTACAGGGAACTATACTCAATATTTTGTAGTGCCGTATAAGGGAAAAGAATCTGAAAGAGAAAAGACACATATATGTCTATAACTGAATCACATTGCTGTACACCTGAAACTAACACAACACTGTAAATCGACTATACTTCAATAAAAAAGGGGAAAAAAGCCTTTGTGGTTGTCAAACATAATCGCTTCCTTATAGCTTCTGGCTTTCGTGTTCTGGTGTAAGTCAGTGTTTCCCCAGGGAGCTGCCCCAGAACACTGGAGGAATACTGCAGTCAGTTGGAGGGTGTTGTGGTGAAAATGTGCTAATAACAAAGATCTGAGCTTTATGAGAATTTGCTTGTTCATGAAAATACCCAGGTTTTGAAGCTAACATCTTGGAAAGGGTGTATTAACCCAAAGACTGCCTTATCTGTGCCAGGGCAGTAATCCACTTAAGGCCACTAACATGTGAGTTTGAATTCCATTTTGTGTGTCACACCAGAAAAAAAAAAAAAGAGCAAATTCATGTAATGAGGATTGGGCAGATGTAAAAAGCACATGATTTTATCCTCCATTTAGGGGCGTGAGCTTCAGGAAACACCCAAGCAGAGGACACTTCTGTTTTTAGAGCAGAACGGAGATGCCAGACACTTTCCTTGTGCGCTCCCGCACTGGCTCACCTGACAGGTGACAGGTCTCAACTGCGTTTTCGACCAGTTTCCGGAACACCTGGAGGACCTTGGCGGGCACAATGTCTCCCTCGATGTTGACGTCTGCCTCGTGCCACTGCCCGGGGCTCTTCAGAAACTGCTCCACCCGCAGCCACTGCTGCAGGCCCTCTGGGTCCTGCAGGGGGTGGGGCAGACGGGCGCCCTTCAGGCTGTAGTAGCGCCAGCGCTGCTGCCGGGCCTCCCTGTACCCGGCCAGGCCTCTCATCGGGACTGTGATGAGGAACTGGGTGGGAGCCAAGACCTGGGGTCAGGAAAGCGGAGAGTGGGGGTGTCAGTCCACAGACTCGGGAGGTGACGCAAGCCCTGGGGGAGCCGCCCTGCTGACCCAGGCCACTCAGTGAACCGCTCAACCCTCAGCAACGTGACAAGGGGGACAGAACCGCGCCCACCTGCCCGCCTGTCGGCAGAGGATTCCATCTCTGTTGTGCCACTAGCCCATTGTAACGCTTCGGGCAAAGAAATTAACTCAGTGAGGCCTGGGTTTCATGGATCTGCAAGAAAAAGAGTGAAGTGGACCCGGAACTCTAGAGGCACCTGACGTCTGGGGTGGGGT
>SJYX01013764.1:112855-133020 GCA_006410675.1 Oreotragus oreotragus | reverse complement strand
TGCTTGTGCATTCGCCTAGCTCGTGTTCACAGTCACACACGAGTTAGGCTTTGCTAACAGTGACCAAATGAGGAGCCTGAGGCTCGGAGGGGTTCAGAGTCTCCCCAGGGACACGCAGCCAGTCAGTGGTAGAGCTGGAACCTGACCTTGGGTGTTCTGATTGTTCATTCAGTGGTCAATTTTCTCTCTTGAGCTGGTTCTTGGTCAAGAATGAATGTCCTGGGGAGACTTCCCTGGTGGTCCAGTGGCTAAGACTCTGTGCTCCCAGTGCAGGGGGCCCAGGTTCAATCCCTGGCCAGGGAACCAGATCCCTCATGTTGTAACTAAGAGCTTGCACGCTGCAACTAAAGAACCCACGTGCCACAACTAAGACCTGATGCCGTCAAATAAGTAAATAATAATAATAATAATGAAGAATGAGTGACCTGGGATGGATGAAAGATCTGATAATAAATTAAGGGTGGGAAGGAGTGGAGAGGAGGTGAAACCATTTTGCCAAATGCAGACTTTTTTTCACTTGGACTGATGATCCACAGACAGTTTTAATGACTAATCCTTACAGAGGCACAGAAATGAAAACCTTTTTGTTGAGACAATGTGAGTTACCGAGATGATTCTAAGTTAAATGGGAAAAAGGTGAACACTAAGAATCTACATAACTCTATTTTTACAAGAACCAGGTAAGCAGCTGTCACGCCAATAGTCCAAGAGGTAGAACACGATGGTAAATGGTGCGGTACCACCAAAGGGAAATAATACTTAACCACATCACACAGCAGCCCACTCCACCCTGTATGTTTCCCCATCACTCAGTTATACACTGGAGGAGCTACCACCTTTCCATGGAAAGTTCTGACAATGGAATTGGATAACTTTTGCCCAGGGACCTGTCAGTGCAAATTCAGGGGTGAACACTGAAATCAGCAGTAACTGAATCTTCCTCATTCTCAGGGGACAGTAGTTTGACTCTTGAGATGACAGGTCTGAAACGGAGGAGGAACCTACGGTCCTTCCCCCCGACCCCATGTCCTCTGCCAGCCTTTTGTCTGTGGAAAACTTTAGTCAAAAAAGTTTAATCACAGAAGCGAGAACACGTGGAAAAAAGGAAAACAGTCAAAGGAGATGAAATAATAATAATGTAGTCATGAAGCATGGTCAAGGGCCTTTAGTTCCTCCTCAGGGGCTGTCATTAATATTCTGAGCCATATCCTTGAGAAGTCTTACAGATACTGGAAGCCCCACCAGCTGGAGAAGTTAACTACACAATGACCAGACTGTAGCCATGGCATAAGCTGCCTCAATTCCGAGAATTGGTCTCAAAGAAACGGAAACAAACTGACCCTGCAACTGAAGATTAACTGTACCTAAAACACCCAAGATGATGCTGGTCAGACCACCGATGACCAATCTGAAGATGGCTCTCAGAGGTGACTGTGCTGTCTTTAAGTAGCCCCCTCTGTCTCTAAAAGCTCTTGCCGCCGAGTGTCAGGTGGGGAGTTGGGCTTTGGACAGATGCCCTCCCTCCCCCACTAGTCACTGAATCTGAAATAAACCTTTCTTTCCATCAATATGGCCTGTTTATTGGCTTTTGACTGGTGAGCAGCCAGACCCCATGATTCAGTAACAGGTCCACATGACTTCTGGTATCCACTGACATGTGGTAGGGCAAAAACAAGAGGGGGACCTAAACTACGACATTCAAAATCTATACTTTTTTTTTTTAACCCACTTGCATGTGAATCCAAATACCCAAGTATCATGTCATTAGTCACATAAACGGTGCTTAATACATACTTATCATATTTGGTCCAAGAGAAAATAAAAGCATATTTATATGCCCCACTGTAACTATTTTTTTTTCCAAAACTTAATGTATTATATAGGACATGATGTACACAAATGCAAGATGTATTTTAAGTTGTGACTTCTAAGTGAGATAACAGCAGGAAATTTCCCCAGATATAGTTCTAGAAAAAGTGATGTTATGTTTCTATTCATAGTCACTGGTCTATATTTGTCCTGTTTAGGTTGGCAGCGTGGTAGAGGTGGGCAGATGATGTTCTGACGTCCCAAGATCCAATCTAACTTTATAATTATCATCCTGGGGTAAATTTCCTAAAATGTGATACTGTCCCCAAACCCACAAGTCCCAGAATCTTGTGAGTGGTCCTTGTACCCACCAAACTTGAAATGTACTGGACTGACTTCCCAGGTGGCGCTAGTGGTAAAGAACCCACCTGCCAGTGCAGGAGACATAAGAGACTTGGGTTTGATCTATGGGCCAGGAAGATCCCCTGGAGGAGGACATGGCAACCCACTCCAGTATTCTTGCCTGGAGAATCCCACGGACAGAGGGTCCTGGTTGGCTATAGTCCATGGGGTCGCAAAGAGTCAGACATGACTGAAGCAACTTAGCAGAGCAATGGTTTTTCATTCACGTAGTAATTCTTTTGCTTACTTACTGATTCAGCAGAAGCTGACTGTCTACCATGGGCCCCCACCATGCTGGGTACTATGAGGGGACAAGCAAGAGACATGATCCTTATAAGCAAGGAACTCATGGTCTTATGTGAGAGCTGGGGCATGTGTACATGTAAGGTTACTACTTATATTAAGGCTTCCCTTGTGGCTCAGCTGGTAAAGAATCTGCCTGCAATGTGGGACCTGGGTTTGATCCCAGGGTTGGGAAGATCCCTGGAGAAGGGAATGGCTACCCACTCCAGTATTTTAGCCTGGAGAATTCTATACAGTCCATGGGGTCACAAAGAGTCAGACATGACTGAATGACTTTCACTTTCACTTATATTAAAGTATAATATAATTCTTTAATTCTTATGTGTCATAAGAAAAATCAAAATATAAGAGCATGGGGGGCTTTCCCGGTGGCTCAATGGTAAGAATCCATCGGTCAGTACAGGAGACATGGGTTTGATTCCTGATCCGGGAAGATCCAAATGCCGTGGAACAGCTGAGCTCACTGGCCACAGCTGTTGAGCCCGCATGCCGCAACTACAGAGGCCCTCACTGCCTGGAGCCTGCGCTGCACAGCGAGAGAAGCCCGCGCGCTGCAGCTAGAGTAGCCCCTGCCCGCCACGAGCAGAGAAGGGCCTGAGCAGCGACAGAGACCCAGCAGAGCCGGAAACGCGTGAGATTTTTAAAAACAGTGCGGGGGGAGCAGGAAGCCCAGGGGTTCAGAATGATTCGGAGCCTCGTTTCTCTCATCTCTAAAAGGGAGCCAGCCGTAACGTCTCTTCTGCTAGGCTGTGTGCAGGTTTGGGTGTGATCTCTGTGAGCCTAGCCCTGCCCACACTGCAATGCCTCCTGAGTGCTGGCTGTCACACAGGGGGCCTGGGGCTCGCAGTTCTGGGGGACTCCTCAGCAGGGACCGGGTTGCCAGGCGGCTCCTGCAGTCTCTAAGGGCCACCTCTTCCACTTCCTTCTCCGACCTGTAGCCCACTGACTATCACTTTCAACTATTTTTCTCATCAATGCCCTGAGTCCTCTCTCTATGCAGTGCCTAGTCTATTGCGTGGGTGCTTAATAAATGAATGTGTGCTTCACTGAACTTTAATCTGTACACTAGAACTTGCTTTGGGATCAGAAGCCCTGGGTGGAATTCTGGCTTTAGTGTCTAAAAGGCTTGATCAAGTCCTTTGACTTCTCCAAGCTTCCATTTTCATCGTCTGTTAAGCAGGAATGTGGCACCTCAACTGCCGTAATATCTATGCAATGAGTGTGCAGATGGTAAACACTAGGAAGCCTTATTGTACTCTTAGTGGTGTGAGTGCCTGACACACACGGAGCCTACCCACCCACTTCCTGGTTCACGGGGTGGGCACTTAGAGCCAAGTGACCTGCTTACCTTAATGTTCTCATTGTATGTGTCACAGTAAGGGATGGCTTGAAATCGAAAGTCTTGGTAGCTTATTTCTGTGGTCAGGTGATGGACAACTTTCTGCACCTCTTCCACCATCTGGGAAATCCACTGGCGCCTCAAGTCCACCTGCATGTGAAGGGATCAGCAAAGGTGGTTATGCCTGGATCAGGCCCCGGGGAAGGGAGGAGACAGGGCTTGGTGGTGGGGACCAAAGCAATCAGCTCAGAAAAACCTGCTTTCCCAAGAACTCCAGGAGAGATGAACTCACACCTGATGACACTCACTGGTGCTTCAGTGTTCTCTTCTGAAATAGAATAATTTCTCAATATTGATCTAGAACCTGCCACGTGGTAGATGCCTGTCTAGGTCCTTGGCATGACAGTAAACAAAACAATAGCAAACAAGATAGAGATGCTTGCCCTCTAGTTGAAAATACAGGATACATGTATATATGTGTCTCTCTCTATATATATATCAGTTCAGTTCAGTTCAATCGCTATAGACACACACAAATACACACATGTAAAATGTAAGGTCAGATATGATAAGTCCCAAGAACAATAAAATACGGGAAAGGACTAGAGAATAAAGGGGCTACCATTTTAGGACCCCCTGGAGAAGGAAATGGCAACTCACTCCAGTATTCTTGCCTGGGAAATCCCATGGACAGAGGAACCTGATGGGCTATAGTCCCATAAGGTCACAAAAGACTCAGACAGGACTCAGCAACTGAACAACAACAACTTTTTTTTTTTTTTTAACTTTTTGGCCAGGCGGTCTGGCATGTTGGATCTTATTCCCTGATCAGAGGTCAAATCCGTGCCCCTGCAATGGAAGTGTATGGTCTTAACCACTGAACCACAAGGGAAGTCCTGGGGCTGCTATTTTAAACTGGGTGGGCAAGAAGGCTTCTGGAAGGAGGTGACATTGGAGCGAGCCCTGATGACAGCTTGGGAAAGCAAATTCCAAGACCCCTAAAGCAGGAGTGAGCTTACCAAGGCTCAAGGGCCAGCAAGGAAGCTGCTGTCATTACAGGAAAAGGAGGGCGAAGAAGATGAACTTGGAAAGGATGGTGGGGGACAGGCTATCCCACAGGGTTTTGTGAACTTGGTGAGACTCGAAAGTGGGATAATAATACCTGCTCTCCAGGTTGGTGAATATGAAACAGTCTAACGTATGTGAACATGGCGTAGCTTGCTTCCTGTATGTCATCAATAAATGATGGTTCCCTTCTCCCCTGTGTTCACGCCCTCCTTTGGCTCCTAGACTCATAAGAAAAGGTGTGCAGTGATGTTTCTTCTGACTCTGCACAGAAGGTCTCGAAGAACTGGAAGGGGCTCTTTGTTACTCAACGTGGGAGGCACCTACAGGCTGGCGTATGATAAGCATCTCCCTCACAGATGCTGGGGAGCACGGTTCTTGTCTGACCTTAACTATGATGATCAGGTCTGTGTGCACATGTCCTCAGTTGGGTCTGACTCTTTGCAATCCCATGGACTGTAGCCCGCCAGGCTCCTCCAGCCATGGAATTTCCTAGGCAAGAATACTGGGGTGGGTTGCCATTTCCTTCTCCAGGAGATCTTCCCGACTCAGGATCGAACTGGCATCTCTTGTATCTCCTGCACTGGCAGTGTGTTTCTTTACCACTGTGCCACCGAAGAAGCCCTGACAGGCCTGCACTCGCTTCTGATTTCACCTTCTTGCCACAAGCAAGAAGTTGTGTCCTACTCTTTTCAACCCCATGGTCTGCCAGGCTCTGCACATTCCACAACTCTCTGTATGTTCATCTCACGACATCCACAGGAGAAGGGACCAAGGGTAGCTTTCTTGAGCATCTGTAAACTACCAAGATTCTGCATCTTCCAGAGTGTATAAGTGAAAGAGAGAAGGTAGAGAGGGGAAGGTCATTTGACATGCCAAAAATAAAGGCAAATGTTTGTAGAAGCATAATCAAGGGTCCTTTCTAGTGTAGCACTTCTCTCACCTGTTGAGATTCAGTTCTATTAGACCAGTTTTTGCTGAACATCCACTTTATGCCAAGTTTTGTGCATATAATGTTGTCAAGAGGTTGACAGCAGACCAATAAGAAGGAAATGGTAACCCACTCCAGTACTCTTGCCTGGAAAATTTCATGGAAGAAGGAGCCTGATAGGCTACAGTCTGTGGGGTCATCAGATACGACTGAGCGACTTCACTTTCACTTTCAGTGCTAAATACAGGCTTCCCAGGTGGTACAGTGATAAAAAATTCACCTGCCAATGCAGGAGTTCCAAGAGACATTGGTTCAATCCCTGGGTCAGGAAGATCCTGGGAGTAGTAAATGGCAACCCACTCCAGGATTCTTGCCTGGAAATTCCATGGACAGAGGAAGCTGGCAGACTGTAGTCCATGGTGTTTCAAAAGAGTTGGACGCAACAGAGTGACTGAGCGCACATATGCACAGTGCTAACTAAAGGTTTGCACAGGATGGTGTGGGTGCAAAGGAAATGGAAGCTGCCTCCAGTTTGAGGGCCTTCCTGGAAGCCTGGTGTGTCAGAGTTGTAACTTGAAAGGCTGGCAGCAGTTAGCTGGAAAGAGAAGGGCATGAAGATTGTTCTAGAAAACTTAAGCTGAAGAGCACAGGCAGAGAGATACAATTGTTTCTACTTCTTTGGAGCAGACATTACCTTGGAGGAGGATGGTGAGGTGGGAGAACAAACAGTGAGAGGCCTTGAAAGAAAAGGAAGAAGAATGTCAAACAAGGTCAACAGTTAGTGGCTGAATGAGATAAGGTCCCCAGATGTCCATAGTTTGGTAACTAGAACCAGAGTGACGTGTTTGGGGAAAACAGTGGGCATTAAGTCAGGCAGCAGTGGGTTTAAAGAGAATGGGAGATGAGTGAGTAAACTCAGAAGCAAGCGACTTCTCTGGGAAGCTTGGCCGGAGAAGGCAAAACCAAGAACAAGGACAGCAACATGTTTATTTCAAAAGGACACCCAGATTCAATGCTGAGAGGGAAAAAGCCATTGGAAAAGGGGGAAGGCAGAGAGCAAAGTCCCCCAGGCAAGTGTTTCCCAGCCAGGAGGAGTCATGGAAATCCAGAAACCTGGTGAGGAGCTGGCCTTGGTGTTTCAGAAGGGATGGGAGATGGGTGCAGATGCGGATAAAGGCACAGAGTTCCTGCCTGACTCCCGTCTTCTTTCTAGAGCGAGAGACAAGGCAGTGTGCTGACAGTGAGGTGAGACGAGGAGGGCAGGGGACTGCAGGGTAACAGACGTTGGCAGAAGCCTCTCTAACAGATGAGGGGCTGTTTGGGTCTCCAGAGGCTTGTGTAAAGGTTCCGGGCTTCCCGGGTGGTGCCAGTGCTAAAGACTCTGCCTGCCAATGCAGAGGATGCAAGCAATGTGGGTTTGTTCTCTGTGTTGGGAAGATCCTCTGGAAAAGGAAATGGCAACCCACTCCAGTATTCTTGAAAACTCCATGACAGAGGAGCCTGGTGGACTACAGTCCGTGGGGCCACAAAGAGCTGGACATGCCTGAGCACTCATGCGTGCATGGTAGACAGGCAAAGTTTCCAGGCAGTAGCAACACTCCACTCTGCGTCCATGAGGCTGTGGATTAACAGTGGGCTGAGTTGTAAGAGGTCGTCCAATACCCCTCAACTCTCCAGGGTAACAGTAGAGAGGTTAAGATTAGAGTTTGCTGGGCTTCCCTGATGACTCAGTGGTAAAGAATTTGCCTGCCAGTGCAGGAGACTCTAGTTCAATCAATCCAGGAAGATCCTACAGGCCACAGAGCAAATAAGTCCATGCACCACAACTATTGAGCCTACAGCCTAGAGCCTGGAAACCACAGCTGTTGACCCCACGTGCCTCGAATACTGAGGTCCACGCACCTCGAGCCTGTGCTCCACAACAAGAGAAGCCGCTGCAATGAGAAGCCCACACACCACAGCGAAGAGTCGCCCCCTGCAACCAGCTAAAAGCCTGCACAGCAGCGAAGACCCAGCAGTCAAAATAAACAAATAGATAAAAAGAAAGATTAGAGTTTGCTGGCACCATCTGGAGAAGAGAGGGAAGGGGGTCAGTGGTGGGCCATGTTTTCAAGCCTGGGCAGAGAAAGGATAAAGTCAGTTTGGGAGATTAAGGGATATTGGACAAGTTCACCAGCCAGATGTCTGATCAGGAATAGTGGAAGAAAGTAATACAAGGGCTAATTAGATAGAAAACTGCAGTCAGAATGGCTGGGAAATAGTCATTTCAAATAGTTAAGGTCTCCGAATGTGTTAAGGACTAAGGCTAACTTCCCAGATCATCCAACTCCATTGATGTGAATTCACAGAACTTGAATGTTAGTAACATAATGGTGATTCAATAGGAACGCTTCTGCAAGTGGCTCAGAGGGGAAATAACTTGCCTGCAGTGCAGGAGACACAGGAGACATGGGTTCAGTCTGTGGGTCAGGAAGATCCCCTAGAGGAGGAAATAGCAGTCTACTCCAGTATATATCTGCATACATATTTTGTTTCTCATGTTAATAAACTAATGGAAGATTTATGACCATATTGACACTATTATATAATTTTTAATTGATAAAAACTTGAGAGAAAGCGTCTGTGTGTGTGTGTGTGCGTGCACACACACGCACACACACCTCTTGGAAACAGTTCTCCATTGGGAATCTCTTCTACAAATTATGTCACCATTTGGTGGTAGAATTTTCTCACTGGTGAGGACAAGTTCAGACATTCCTTAGAAGACACCTATAATTTCTCACTCATTATTCCTCTAAACCAGCAGTCCCCAGCCTTTTTGACATGAGGGACCAGTTTTTGTGGAAGATAATTTTTCCACACACTTGGGGTGGAGAAGGGATGGTTTCAGGATAATTCAAGCACACTGCATTTATTGTACACTTTATTTCCATTATTATTACATCGGCTCCACCTCAGCTCATCAGGCATTCGGTCCCACAGGTGGCGGACCCCTGGTCTAAACCACAACCCAAAAACCCCAGTTGTTTCCCTTCACTCGTCCTGACCATGGCTTAGCGAGGTATAACAAGAAGATTCTAATTCAGGGTGCAGAAAAGCAGGGAATGGGGCTGGAAGCAGCTTTACAGGGAGCAATCTTGGTGAAAGAAGGAGGCTCCACCACAAATAGAGACCAGTCGCTAGCCCAACCTCAGAATCCCTTGGATGGCTCTCAGACTTCAGGAAGCAAGCTAAGACACCAATTGCAACCTAGAAGCAGCCTTGTCATTACATTTATTTCATGGCAAAGCTTTGAACCATACTAAAGATGGATCAAAGCTCATTCAGTCCAAGCTTTTTTTTCCCCTTTGTGCACCACACAGCTTGCGGGATTTCCCTGACCAGGGATTGACCCCCACCAGTGAAAGCGCCAAATCCAAACTACTGAACTGCCAAGGAATTCACCCATTCAGTCGAAATTTGACTTCGGGTGCCTGTTTAAGTTTCATTCACTTTCTCTGCTGATTAGGTCAATGCACTAAGGTGTGTTTCTCTTTCTAAGAAGAAATATTTTGTTTCTAAAGAGAGCGTTGGTGGATGCCACAGAGCAAAAACAAAAATGAATTATAATAATTTAACCAGGCCCAAGATGCTAGGTGTATGTGGTTGAACTAGATCTAGTTCAACCCCTGCATTGTACTGACTGGAAAAGTTATGCCACACTCATTAGCGTGCAGATTCAGTCACTCTCAGCAGAGTTTACACAGAAGCAGTCATCAGAGGCTGTTGGCACTTTCAAGGTTTGGCCATCCATTTTCTGTGGGTCTCCTGCCCTCCAGGGAATGTCTACACGCCCACATGAGTGTCCACCTCCACAGGCGCAACGTCAGGCGTGTTGTTGGCCGACGTCATTTGCTACTATTAACAGCTCGTCTGTGAACAACTTACTGTTTCAAGTATAAATTATTGCCAATTCAAGTTTATTCCTTAAAATAACATCAGTCTGACTCACTTGTATTCCCGCATACTTTCCCGAAAGAGGTAGGGGGTGTAAGAAAGAGCGTGACAGGAATGCCACACAGGGCTGGCCACACCCATGAGCAAGCGGCCAGTGCAAATGTCATCCACAAGGAGTGCTGTTGGGAAAAAAGGCTGAGAACTTCTTTCTAAACAACAGGAAGTCAGACTAAATTCTGAAATTGCCTTAACTCCAATAATCAGTTTTAAAAAGTGGTGGTGTGGGACTCCCCTGGGGTCCAGGGATTAAGAATCTGCTTTCCGATGCAGTGGATGTGGGTTCAATCCCTGGTTAGGAAACTAAAATTCCATAAGTTTCAGGGCAACGAAACTCATGTGCCGTAACTGGAAAAGCCTGTGCACCACAGCGAACTCTTAGAATAACCAAAAAAAAAAAAAAAAAGTGGAGGTCCTGGGACAGACACTGTTTCTATCTTTCAGCGGTTAATAATTTAAAGGACTGGAAACTTAAATTCAGTGATCCATACAGATAAGACATCACATTCCCTATCTTTTAAGACTAATTCTTCCATGACCCAAATGCTTGGACCCCACAGGATATCTGCAATTCATATATATAGCAGAAGCTATAGTAACAGCAGCCCTGCAGAGGCGAGGCTGGTAAGACATTGCAGTGTAAAAGGTACTTTATAAGGCTTTTTGAGGCTTCCCTGGTGGCTCAGATGTAAAAAATCCGCCTGCAATGCAAGAGACCCAGGTTCAATCCCTGGGTCAGGAAGATCCCCTGGTGGAGGAATTGGCCACCTACTCCAGTATTCTTGCCTGGGAAGTCCCATAGACAAAGGAGTCTGGTGGGCCTCAGTCCATGGGGTCACAGAGTTGGACACAACTGAGTGACTAACACACATACGGATCCTTAGAGCCTCTGGATAACCCTTTAAGGTGGGTGTTCTGGTAATCCTCATCTTACAGAGGAGAAAACAAGTTCAGAAAGTGTAAGTCATTTACCCAAGGTCTGGGAGTTGGCAAGCCACAGGAATCCACACCCAGGCAGTGTCCTTGTTCACAACCACTGCACCACTCTGCATCCCCAAAAACAATGCTACTGGGAATGAAACCCAGGCTAACTGCTTGAATGGGGCTCCCTGCGCTGGAAGTCCTCTCCGCTTGTTAAAACTCGACTAATTCAGCATGAGCTGCTAAGGCTTCGTCTTCACGCTGTGGAAGGCCTCTCCCGTCAGAGCTCACAGTGCTCTCTTCCCCTCCAGCACCCTGTTCAAATCTCTGTGTAGCACTTGTGATGTTAAACATTTGCCTGTCTGCATGGGGAACTTCCTCCTTTCAGCTTTGGGCTTATGTGCAAAATCTGCAGGTGAGACAGGGCCACCTTTAAAGACACCCAAACACAAAACTTCTCTCGCACTGAGCAGGCCACATCCAGATCTGTGTTTTGGGCGCTGTGTTTTGTGCTGTGTGTGTTTATGGTGATATAGAGGGTTTAGCAGAGGAAACGTAGTTTGGTGCATAACAGAGTAGGTTGAAACCTCAGCACCTTCATTAACTCTGTGACTTTGGACACATTTAATTCACACGAGCCTCTGCTCCTTTCTATAAAAATGATCATATGTATGGATCATATAGTCGTTGCTTACATGACACACTGTAGGGCCTCAACCTGCCAGCACCTTTAACACTCATCTCACAGTATCTTCAATGAGGCCTGAAGATACTTCTAACCACATACATGCAATGATCCTATGTGAATGTCAAGAGGAAATAAAGATATCCAAGGCACTGTTCTTCCTTCTGGAAACTTCTACAGAATACAATGATATAGTCAAGTCACCACCAAGATAACAACAGGAAAGGTGTCAGGAGCTAAGATACAACTGATGGCTAAATAAATATTATCAGTGATGATTATGATGGGAAGTCATAGAGAGGCACAAATGTTTTGTGTTGGGGCATCAGGTTAATCTTTTATGAGAAGGTGGACTCAGAGCTGAGTTTGAAGGATGAGTATGAGCCAGAAAAATGAAGAAGAGGGGGATGTCTCCCTGAGTGGTGGAGGGAGAGCTTCAGCCTGAGACCTTTTCGGGGCACAGTTCTTTTAGGACGGGACTGTCAGACCCAACCACCCGTAGGGGCAGAATAATGGACACATTCAGGAGAGGAAGGGTCGGGGAGGGGGACTGTCAGACTCAGCAGCGCCACAGCCTCCAGCGGGACAGATGCTCAACTCCAGTCCATGACTGCCAAGCAAGAAACTAGGACCTAGTTTCAACACCTGCATTGCACTGACTGGAAAAGTGACGCTGCAGATAGTTTGTTTATTATTATTATTATTCCAGAGAGGAAGGAAATCTGAATTTCTATGCAAAATTTCACTATTTGGAAAAAACAAAATTGAAAAATCTGAAAAATTCTCTGTGGGCCAAAGAAAACACAAGTACAGGCTGGAGTCAACATAGAGAGCTTTTGTTCAGAATTTCTGTGATTGAAGATGTAGGGAAGCAGAGGGTGGAAAGAGAAAGTATTATTTGAATGCCAGGCTAAAATATTCGAACTTCTTTCTTTCAGGAAACACAGGACCATGGGGAAACGCCAGGTTACACACTTTCTCCAAAGGGAGAAATCACTTTGTTTGCTGTAATTTTTTTTCCCTATTTGTCTCTCGTGATGGATTTGGCTAAGAAATCAACTTGACTTTATCACTATAATAATGAATTCTGCTTTGTTAACTTATAAAGGCATGAAAACACTAGACTAATCTCTAACTCAAAAGGGTGGTGCTGTCTTAGCAGCTTCATCTGTAAACAGAAAGGCTTGAATTAGATAATATTTATGGTTCCTTCAAGTTCTAATATCCTAAGAGCCTATGACTCTACAGAGAAGAAATTAATTGGTTCTTAATCCATGTGTACTAAAAATACAATGAATTAGTTCAGTCACTCAGTTGTGTTTGACTTTGCAACCCCATGGACTGTAGCATGCCAGGCTTCCCTCTCCATCACATTTATATTTTAATTAGCAGTTTTACAGTTTTCAAAAAGCTGTCTTATTCACTCTTTTTCAAAGACCCCCACTAAGATCCTGTTATCACTCCCATTTTACAGGGAAAAAAACTGAGGCTTAGACAGGTTAAGTGCTTTGCTCATGACCACCCAGACATCAGGCTTCCCAGGTGTCGCTAGTGGTAAAGAACCTGCCTGCCAATACAGGAGACTAAGAGACAAGGGTTCCATCCCTGGGTTGAGAAGATCCCCTGGAGGAGGGCACGGCAACCCACTCCAGTATTCTTGCCTGGAGAATTCCATGGACAGAGGAGCCTGGAGGGCTATAGTCCATGGGGTCGCAGAGACCCACTGAAGTGATTTAGCATACCTGTATGCACCCAGGCATCAGTGGGGAGCCGAGTTCAGCCAAGTTGTAACTCTTTGTTCCACATTATATACTCAAGGTACCTCTTGCATTGGAATCTCAAAGACAGGACTGAAATATGGTAAATCCCTGAACACTCTTCTGGGTGATGGTCCTGGGGCATTTTCTATGTCTTTGGAATCAGCCTGAAATCCTTTCTGCATCAGGGTTGGTGGGGTAGGAGGAGTGGGAAAGAGCACGTGGAAGAGACTGGTACTTGTCCTTACCTTATGCAGCAGGCAGTCTTCTAAGTCTCCTTCCATCCGGGACTTCACAGCTTCCTGGTCAGTTCTGGGCAGAACAGCAGCGTCTCGGTTTGTCCGCCAGTGGGGACACTGCTTGTCTGGCTTTCCCAGTGATGTTAATCTCTGGAGGCTGACTTTCTCTGGGAATGTGTGTGGACCGGAGACTTACCTTCTCAGTTCTTCATTCAAGTTCTTATTTCCAAATTGTGAGCATCTGTCTTTTATCTTTGGGAAATAAAAATCAGAAAAGAATTGAAGAAGGAGAGTTGATGAAACTGAACTTGAGTCCAACCTAATTTTACTCTATTCAGCTCTACTGACATATGCTTTGACCGAAGGGCAATTTTCCAACTTGTATTTTCCACTCAAATACTCAAAGGTTCCATTCAAGATAGAAATGCCTGTAGGTGGCTTCTGTTTATTCTCTTATCCTGACACTAGATGCCTCTGTGAGCTCGGTATCTTATATCTCCTTGTTCTAATCCTGTTGACAGTAAATAGTTTCCTTGCTCTCCCATCCAGAAAATCCTGCAAATGAATCTACCTCCCTTATAATAAACAAATAGGAAACTGCCAAACAACCAGTGGCACCATCATTATATCTACAAACAAGTGATCAGGACACAATTTGCATGTGGAAACACACGCACACAGGTATGGACACACACAGGCACAAGCACAGAGATACACACACACAAGCACACCCAGGAATGGCAGGACAAGAATCCTTCTGCTCACCTGCTGGCCTTCCCCCAAGAAAGCTAGCAGTAAAAATAAAGTCAGTGTAAACAGGCCCCTCAGGAGTTGAGGAAACACTCACATCTGGTTTTGCCAGCAAAACCGTGTTGGAAAACAGCTCAGGCAGCAAATTCCCAATCTGGCTGGCTGAGGCTAGTTTTAGTACAAAAAAAAAAAAAAAAAAAATCGTAATGGCTTGATCTCTGAACTTGGTAAACATCAGAGTCAGCTATTGGATGATCTAAAGAAATTGCAGTGCTTCTGGGAGCTCAGCTCTATTCAGAGCAATGTTCCAAAGGCGAGTGTCTTTCCAAACCTACCTCTGAGCGCTCCCTCTCAGTGCTCAGCAGCTGTGCTGGGCACCTGGGCCACTCTGTGTTCCGTAACCACAGTATTTGCATATATTTCCTGAACTTGGCATCATCTAAAAGCCACACCAGAGCTCAGGCTGCTCGGCAGGTGCTCCACCCACCTCAGTAATCCCAGTGTTCTGTCCAGCTTCTACAGCTCATCTCTCAGAATCTGTGTGTGCGTGCGTGCATGCTAAGTCAATTCAGTCGGGTCGAACTCTTTGCGACCCCATGGACGGTAGCCCACCAGATTCCTCTGTCCATGGGATTCTCCAGGCATGAATACTGGAGTGGGTTGCCATGCCCTCCTCCAGGGGATTTTCCCAACCCAGGGAGAGAAGAGTTGTCTCTTAGTCTCCTGTATTGGCAGGCAGGTTCATTACCACTAGGGCCACTTGGGAAGCCCTGGGAGGGAGCCCGTACGCTGATATATTAATATTAATACATTTGGTAAAACCAGCACTCCTCACTCAATACTGCCTCAATTTTTCATTTTCTTTTATTTGTAATCTTAAATCTCCTGCTTTTGATAGCAAATGCTCCCAAATATTTCTGAATCTTCTTCCTTTGCCTTCTCTTATCACTGGCTAGTTGTTCCAAACTATTGGCTTTTCACAGGAGGAACAAGAGCCTCTCCCTCTGAGCTGCTTGCAATTCCGAGTTCTCTTTCCAATTCATTTCCAACTTCACCAAAGTTGTCCTGCTTTTCCCAGGTGTTTTTGCTTTTTCCCTTTCTGCTGCTTCACTGTAATCAATAACATGGGAGTCCCTTTCCTATGGTGGGGCCTTTCCTACTAGTCTAAGGTTACTCCAGATGCCTGTCATCAGATGCACAAACTTTCATTCTTTTGTGCTCGAGGTGGTCCTACATACTGTGATTGCTCCAGTCCTACAGCTGATCAAACGGCTGAAAGTAGCATTCTTCTCTCACGCTAGGGTCCAGTGACACTGGCCTGAACTAGCAGTGAAAGCAATGAACAGGGCCAAGTGAGAAACTTGGAAGGAGAAGGAGCACGTACAGCGTGGCTTATTAGACTCTAATTTTACCTGGATGCCGTACCCAGGAAATAGAGTGTTATATAAACACAGCCAGTTCCCTGCTTTGTGATATGGTTCCTTACGGGCAAAGGTTCTGAAATACAGGGCAGATCCGCAAACACAGATGCTGAGAGGTTGGCAAAGGCAAGCTTTTTTTGTTGATAGAGATCTCTGGCTAATTGGACATGGGATCAGCAAATATTTATTGAACAACAGACTGCCTGAGGCATTGTGCTGTGTCGCTGAGAGGGATTCACTGCGGACTCATATTCTCCTTCTTCAGGAAACAAATATCCTCATTTCCCATGACTCATATCAAATGCAAGAATGAACATGTAGACCAGTGTTGGCTCAATTTGGGGTGTGAGGACCAAGAAGTCATCCTTTAGAGGCAGTTTAACAAGATATTCAAACCCTAAACCATCAATATGAGAAGCCCTGGGAGGATCATGTCACCTGGCTCACCAGTAAAGCTGTTTGCTTACAGATTTAGCCTTAGTGGCCAGGATTTTCATACCCCAAAGTGAAATGGTTGGCTTGATCCAAATCAATCTTAAATATACAAATTTGTTAAAGTTCACAAAGGTTACAAATTCTGACTTATTCTTTCAAAGAGTTCTTTTAATACTGGGGTGACTCAAACATGACAGTTCAGAGGACCAAATAGAGATAACTGTTTAAGCTGTTAGGAAGCTCCCAACAATAAACAGCAAGGCAGGGACTCTGTTCTGTGTCACCTGGGTAGCCTGGTACTTAACACATAACTGACCCTTAATATACAGTGGTGAGTATTTTGTTGCATTAAATGCTAAAGTGACCATTCTAATAGATAAAATAACTTTGAGATGCATAAAACAGCAATGATGACCTCTTACAAAATAGTATATACTCAGTGATATACTATATATATATACTATTTACCTGTTACAAAATAGTATATACTCAGTGATCCCAGATTGGGCTAGAGGAAAGAAAAAGAAACTGTCTAGGCCTGTGTCCATCTGTCTGTGTGTCCATTCATTTATATTTCTGTGCCCTGGGATGTCATTCTGAATCTTTCTCATTCAAAAGGCCCAGTGTTGAAAGGCAATCCAGAAACTTATTTTGAACAGAGATCAGCTGTCGATATAATAAAACTCTCACTATGATTTGGATGATATTTTATTTTCAAGTTAAATAGTAAGGTATTTCCATGTTCATATCTCTCTACCTGGTAGACAGAGCTATATTTTCATCTGAAACTTTTCCTTAAGTCAGGGAAAGTAGTAGTACTTAAGTACAACTCCCTTGCCTCTGCTCAAAGTCATACGAAGCTGGCATATTTTTCAGCTGACATCACCAGAAAAACTCTGGGAGTGAAGAAAACCTTTAAGGAAGAAGACATTTGGTTTCATTAATTTGCTATCCCATGAACTAACTGATTCACCTCAGTTTCTGTGATACCTAAGTGAGGAAGTGGCAGGAAATAGATGACGGGAGAAATTAATTATTCATAGTTTTTGGGTACACAGGGAACTGCTTTTCCTCTCACCCTCTTTGTTCATGACACGTGACAAATTTGTCTGTTTTTAGTTAAAGGAAACCCAAACAGAAGATAAAGACATAGAGATCAATAGAACAAAATAGAAAGTCCAGAAAATGACTCACACAAACATAGTCATTTGATCTTTGATAAAAAAGTAAACAGTTCAGTGGAGGAAAGATATTTCTTTCCACTAACATGTGTTGGCCCAGTTGGTCATCGATAGGAAAAGAAATAAACCTTGATATAAAGTTCATACCTTACATAAAGATTAACTCAAAATGGATCATAGGTCTAAATGAAAAGCATAAACTAAATCCTTGTGATCTGGGGCTAGGCCAAGAGTTCTCAGGAGTGACACCAAATAGATTATCTATGTAAAAAACTTGATAAATTAGACTTCATAAAGTTAAAAGCTTTTGTTCTTCCAAAGATATTGTCATGAGAATGAAGACACAAGATATGGACTAGGCGGATATATTTGAAAACTACATACCCAACAAAGGACTTGGATCCAGAATATGTAAAGCACTCTCAAATTCAATGAGAAGAGAACAAGACAACTTTAAAAAAAAAGTAAAGGATTTGAACAGACATTTCACAAAGAGAGTATAAGGATGGCAAATAAAAATGTGAAAAGACAGTATCACAAAACATTAGAGAAATGCAAATTAAAAACACGAATAGATACAATTATTTACATACTTATTTGAACAACTAAAATGAAAAAGTGCTGTCAACACCTAGTGCTGACAAGTATTTGAAGCAACTGAAACTCTCATACATTTCTGATGGGAATGGAAAATGGTTTGGTAATTGCTTATGAAGTTACAAATATATATTTGACCCCCAGCAATTCCACTCCTAGGTATATAGCCTAAAGAAATAAAAACTTGGTTTACACAAAAACATATACATGAATGTTCACAGCACTGTTACTTGTGATAGTCAAAATTTGGACCCCACCCCAAAGCTTTTCAAGGGGTGAATTGATCAACTATGGTACATCCATACCATAGAATAATATACAACAATAAAAAGGAACAAACTATTGATACCCGCAGCTTGGATCAATCTTAAATACACTGTGCTGAGTGAGAAAATCCAATTTCAAAAAGCTACATATTATATAATTTCATTAATTTAGCTTTTTGCAATGCAGGAGACCCGGGTCCAATCCCTAGGAAGATTCCTTGGAAGATCCCCTGGAGAAGGGAATGGCTACCTACTCCAGTGTTGTTGCCTAGAGAATCCCCATGGACAGAGAAGCTACAGTCCATGGGGTTGCAAAGAATCAGACACGACTGAGCTACTAACACTTTCACTTTTCATTAATTTGGAAAAAATTCTTGAAAAAAGATCAGGTTATACTGGTAGAAAACAAATTGGTGTTTGCCAGGGGTTTGAGGTGAGGTGAGGGCATGACTATCAATGGATGGTATGAGGGAGCTTTTAGGGATGGTCTGTTTTGTGTTCTGATTTTGGTGGAGTTTTCATGAATCTGTATATACGTTAAAATCCTAGAACTTTTCAGTAGAAAACAGTGTTACTATAGATTATTTTTAAAGTAAAGAAACCCAAGGATATTAATTATAATGAAAACATAATCAAGTTACTAGGTCCTCATAGATAATATTTTCTGTTATTTTATTGGAAAATATAAGTATTGTGAAATCAAATAGTGTCCTTAAAATATCTTTTTAGAGCAATTTTAGGTTCACAGAAAAACTGAGAGAAAGGTAAAGATTTCCCATATATCCCCTCCCCCAACATATACATAGCCTCACCCATTATCAACATCTGCCCCCAGAGTAGGACATTGGTCACAGCTGATGAACACACACTGTCATGTCATTGCCACCCAAGTCCTAGTTTACATTATGGTTGACATTGTTTACATTCATGGGTTTGGACGAATGTATACATCACTGCAATATGGTACAAAGTATTTTCACTATCTTAAAAATAGTCTGTGTTCTGTCTCTTCATCCCTCCTCCATCACCCTTCCACTAACTCCCGGCAACCACTCTTCTTTTTTTGCTGTCTCCATAGTTTTGCCCTTTCCAGAATGTCATATGAGTTCAGTTCAGTTGCTCAGTCTTGTCTGGCTCTTTGCAACCCCATGGACTGCAGCACGCCAGGCCTCCCTGTTCATCACCAACTCCCGGAGCTTACTCAGACTCACGTCCATCGAGTCAGTGAAGCCATCCAACCATCTCATTCTCTGTTGTCCCCCTGTCAATCTGGCCCAGCATCAGGGTTTTTTCTAGCGAGTCAGTTCTCCACATCAGGTAGCCAAAATATTGGAGCTTCAGCTTCAGCATCAGTCCTTCCAATGAATATTCAGGATTGATTTCCTTTAGGATGGACTGGTTGGATTTCTTTGCAGTCCAAGGGACTCTCAAGAGTCTTCTCCAACACCACAGTTCAAAAGCATCAATTCCTCAGTGCTCAGCTTTCTTTATAGTCCAATTCTCACATCCACACATGACTACTGGAAAAACCATATCTTTGACCAGATGGACCTTTGTTGGCAAAGTAGTTTCTGCTTTTTAATATGCTGTCTAGGTTGATCATAGCTTTTCTTCCAAGGAGCAAGCATCTTTTAATTTCATGGCTGCAGTCACCATCTGCAGTGATTTTGGAGCACCATCCCCCAAATAAAGTCTCTCACTGTTTTCATTGTTTCCCCATCTATTTGCCATGAAGTGATGGGACTGGATACCATGATCTTGGTTTTCTGAATGCTGAGTTTTAAGCCAACTTTTTCACTCTCCTCTTTCACTTTCATCAAGAGGCTCTTTAGTTCTTCGCTTTCTGCCATAAGGGTGGTGTCATCTGCACATCTGAGGTTATTGATATTTCTCCCGGCAATCTTGATTCCAGCTTGTGCTTCTTCCATCCCGGCATTTTGCATGATGCACAGTGCATATAAGTTAAATTAGCAAGGTGACAATATGCAGCCTTGACAATATGCAAATCTCCTTTCCGATTTGGAACCAGTCTGTTGTTCCATGTCCAGTTCTAACTGTTGCTTCTTGACCT
>SJYX01013764.1:33021-95254 GCA_006410675.1 Oreotragus oreotragus | reverse complement strand
AGTTGGTGATGGACAGGGAGGCCTGGCGTGCTGCGATTCATGGGGTCACAGAGAGTTGGACACGACTGAGTGACTGAACTGAACTGAACTGATATCTTCCTCTTGGATTGATCCCTTGATCATTACAAGGAATCGTGCTGCGATTCATGGGGTCACAGAGAGTTGGACACGACTGAGTGACTGAACTGAACTGAACTGATACCTTCCTCTTGGATTGATCCCTTGATCATTACATTTCCTTATCTCTTGTAATATTCTTTCTTTTATGATCTATTTTGTCTGATATAAGGATTTCTACTCCACAGCTTTCTTTTGCTTCCCATTTCCATGGAATATATTTTTTCCATCCTCTCACTTTCAGTCTATATGTGTCTTTAGGTCTGAAGTGGGTTTCTTGTAGAGAGCATGTATATGAGTCTTATTTTTGTATCCATTCAGCCAGTCTGTGTCTTTTGGTTGGAGCATTTAATCCATTTACATTTAAAGTAATTATTCATATATATGTTCCTATTGCCATTTTCTTAATTGTTTGGGGTTGATTTTGTAGATCTTTTTCCTTCTATTTCTTGACTATATAAGCCCCGTAGTATTTGTTGTAACGCTGGTTTGATGGTACTGAATTCTCTTAACTTCTGCTGTTTTGAATGAGATCCTTGCTGGGTACAGTGATCTTGGTTGTAGATTTTTCCCATTCAGTACTTTAAATGTATCCTGCCATTCCCTTCTGGCCTGCAGAGTTTCTGCTGAAAGATCAGCTGTTATGTATATGGGGTTTTCCTGGTATGTTGCTTGTTGCTTCTCCCTTGCTGCTTTTAATACTCTTTCTTTGTTTTCAGTCTTTGTTAGTTTGATTAGTATGTGTCTTCTTGGTGTGTTTCTCCTTGGGTTTTTCCTGTATGGGACTCTTTGTGCCTTTTGGACTTGATTGACTATTTCCTTTTCCATGTTGGGGAAATTTTCATCTTCAAAAATTGTCTCATACTTTTTATTTTTCTCTTCTTCTTCTGGGACCCCTATAATTTGAACATTGGTGCATTTGATATTGTCCCCGAGGTCTCTGAGACTATCCTCAGTTCTTTTCCTTCTTTTTACTTTATTCTGCTTTTCAGAAGTTATTTCCACCATTTTCTCTTCCAGCTCACTGATTCGTTCCTCTGCTTCAGATATTCTGCTATTGATGCCTTCCAGAGTATTTTTAATTTCAGTAATTGTGTTGTTTGTCTCTGTATGCTTGTTTTTAATTCTTCTAGGTCTTTGTGAATTGATTCTTGCATTTTCTCCATTTTGTTTTCAAGGTTTTTGATCAACTTTACTATCATTATTCTGAGTTCATTTTTGGGTAGTTTGCCTATTTCCTCTTCATTTATTTGGACTTCTGTGTTCCTCGTTTGCTCCTTCATCTGTGCAGTATCTCTCTGCCTTTTCACTATTATTAAAATGTACTGTGTTTGAGGTCTGCTTTTCCCAGGCATCAAGGCTGAATTCTTTCTTTCTGTTGGCTTTGATCCTCCTAAGGTCGGTCCAGTGATTTGTGTAAGTTCGTACAGGATGAGCTTTGTGCTGAGTTTTTATTTGTTTGTTTTTCCTCTGATGGGCAAGGCTGACTGAGGTGGTAATCCTGTCTGCTGATGCTTGGGTTTGTATTTTGGTTTTGTTTGTTGTTTAGATGAGGCATCCTGCACAGGGTAATACTGGTGTTTGGACGACGCCAGGTCTTGTATTTGAGCAATTTCCTTTGTGTGAGTTCTCACTATTTGATACTCTTTAGGGTTAGTTCTCTGGTAGTCTCGGGTCTTGGAATCAGTGCTCCCAGTCCAAAGGCTCAGGGCTTGGTCTAGAGTTTTGCGTGGTTCTGTATCCTCTCTTCTACTTGTCAGGTGCCCCTGTTCACTCTCAGCTGGTGTTTTGCATGCACTTCTGTATCTGAAGGTGTATTCCTAATGTATCTGTGGAGAGAGATGTACTCCACATCCACCTACTGTTCTATTTCTACTCTAATTCTTCTTGCTTTCTTCAGTGGACTTTGGATTTTTCCCCCTAGCTTCTTAAGATGAAAACTTAGATTACTGATTTTAGATCTTTCTTATTTTTTAATATATCCATTCAAAGCCATAAAATTCCCTCTAAATACTGCTTTCACTGCATCTCACAAATTTTGATAGAGTGTGTTTTTATTTTCATTTAGTTCAAAATATTTTAAAATTTCTCCTGACATTTCTTTGACCAGTGTATTATTTAGAAGTGTGCTATTTAATCTCCATGCATTTGGGGATTTTCCAGTTATCCTTCTGTTGTTGATTTTGAGTTTAATTCCATTATGCTTTGACAGCAGATATTGAACAGAAACAGCAGTTTCTGTTCTTTTTCAATTTGCTTTATGATGCAGAATGTGGTCTAGGTGAATGTTCCATCTGAGTTTAAAAATAATGTGTATTCTGCTATTGCTGTCTATAGATATTAATTATATTTAGTATTTTTATCAGATAGTTGTTTTTATTGAAATAGTTGATATATAATATTGTTAGTTTCAGGTTTACTATATAATGATTGAACATTTGCACACTTTGTGAAATGATTATCATGAAAAGTCTAGCAATCATCTATCCCCAAATAATATAATGTTGACCATATTCTTTTTTTTTTTTTCCTATTCTTGATATTGAATAGTACATCCCTGTTCAGCTCAGTTTGGTTCAATTGCTCAGTCGTGTCCAACTCTTTGTGACCCCATGGATTGCAGCATGCCAGGCTTCCTTGTCCATCACCAACTCCTGGAGCCTGCTCAAACTCATGTCCATCGTGTCGGTGATGCCATTCAACCATCTCATCCTCTGTTGCTCCCTCCTCCTCCCACCTTCAATCTTTCCCAGCATCAGGGTCTTTTCTAAATGAGTCAGTTCTCTGCATCAGGTGGCCAAAGTATTGGAGTTTCAATTTCAGCATCAGTCCTTCCAAAGAATATTCAGGACTGATTTCCTTTAGGATAGACTGGTTGGATCTCCTTGCAGTCCAAGGGACTCTCAAGAGTCTTCTCCAACACCACAGTTCAAAAGCATCAATTCTTCGGTGCTCAGCTTTCTTTACAGTCCAACTCTCACATCCACACATGACTACTAGAAAAACCACAGCCTTGACTAGATGGACCTTTGTTGGCAAAGTAATGTCTCTGCTTTTTAATATGCTGTCTAGGTTGGTCATAGCTTTTCTTCCAAGGAGCAAGCATCTTTTAATTTCATGGCTGAAGTCACCATCTGCAGTGATTGGGGAGCCCCCCAAAATAAAGTCTCTCACTGTTTCCATTGTCTCCTCATCTATTTGCCATGAAGTTTTGTGACTGGATGCCATGATCTTAATTTTCTGAATGTTGAGTTTTAAGCCAACTTTATCACTCTCCTCTTTCACTGTCATCAGGATGCTCTTTAGTTCTTTGCTTTCTGACATAAGGCTGGTGTCATCTGCATATGTGAGGTTTTTGATATTTCCCTGTAACTTATTATATAACTGGAGGTTTGTAACTCTTAATTCCATCATCTGTTTTACCCCCTTCACTTCCCTCTTTTCTGGTAATTATATCTCGTATTGATGGTGCTGTTGAGTTTAACTATGTCTTTACTGATTTTCGGTTTGCTGGGTCTGTTCATTTCTGATAGAGGGTTACTGGTGTCTTCAACTATGATAATGGTGTCATCTATTTCTCCTTGCAGTTCTATTGGTTTTTGCCTCATGTAATTTGATACTATGTTGTTAGGTGCATACATGTTAAAAATTGCTCTGTTTTCTTGGAGTATTGACTCCTTTATCATGATGCAGTGTCCTTCTTTATCCTTGGTACCTTTCCTTGCTTTGAAGTCTGCCCTGTCTGAAATTTATATAATTACCTGTGCTTTCTTTCTATGAGTTAGCATGGCTTCCCAGTTGACAAAGAATCTGCCTGCAATGTGGGAGACCTGGGTTCAGTCTCTGGGTTGGGAAGGTCCCCTGGAGAAGGGTAAGGGTACCCACTCCAGTATTCTGGCCTGAAGAATTCCATGGACTGTATAGTCCACGGGGTCACAAAGAGTCAGAAGTGACTGAGCGACTTTCACTTTTGCTTTTCATGGAGTATTTTCTCCACTTATTTATCTTTTATCTTTATACTGAAAGTGTGTCTCTTATAGATAACATATAGTTGGGCCTTGGGCCTTAGTTTTTGATCCACTCTGACAATCTGTGGCTTTTAATTGGTGAATTTAGACAACTGACATTCCAAGTGATTACTGATATAGCTGGGTTATAGCTGTCGCGTTTGTGACAGTTTTCTATCTGTTGCTCTCATACTTTGTGGCTGTTTTGTCTTCCGCTCTTTTCCCTGCCTTTGGGGGTTTTCACTGAGCATTTTATATGATTTCATGTTCTGTCCTTCCTTAGAGCGTCAGTTAATTTACTTATTTTTTTTAAATTTTAGTGGTTGATCTCGTTTGTAATATATAACTAACTCAAGTCTAGTCTCAAAGAACACTATACCACTTCACAGATGGTGTGAGTACCTTATAATAACAAAATAATCCTAATTCCTTCCTCTTACTCCTTCCATCCCTTGTATCATGGTCATCATTAATTTTATTTATATATAAGCAAACATAAATGGGTGTATATATATATTTATTATAATTAGATGCACATATATAATATACAGAAATATACATAATCAAATTCATTCTTGCCATTATTATTTTGAACAGTTTTGTTTGATCAATTAATTAAAAATATTTTTTTATTTTACTTCATATATTCCTTCTACAATGCTCTTCTTTATAAAGGTGCAATTTTCTGACTTATTTTCCTACTCTAGAGAACTTCAACATTTCTTACAAGGCAAATCTAATGGCAACATATTCTCTCAATTTTTATCTGTCCAAGAAAGTCTTTCTTTCTCTTTCGTTTCTGAAGAATAATTTCATAGGGCACAGAATACTATGTTGGTGGTTTTTATTCTTGCAACACTTTAAATATTTCACACCACCCTTTTATTACTTGCATCATTTCTAAGAAATCAGCCATAATTCTTTTCTCGTTTCCTTATGTGCACTTAGTTGCTCAGTCATGTCTGACTCTCTGTGACCCCGTAAACTGTAGCTCGCCAGGCTCCTCTGTCCATGGGGACTCTCCAGGCAAGAATCCTGGAGTGGATTGCCATGTCCTCCTCCATGTTTCCTTATAGGTAGGAGTATTTTCTTTAGACATTTTTTCCTTGATTTTCCATAATTTGAATATGATATGGCTCAGTGTGGTTTTTATGGCACTTATTATGCTTGGTATTCTCTGAGCTTCCTGATCTGTGGTGCGGTTATCTACAGTTTATTGAAGGGGAATTCCCAGTCATTATTGTTTCAAATATTTATTGTTTATCTCTTTTCCTTCTGATCTATTCATTATGTGTACTTGTAGCTTTCCCACAGTCCTTAAGTGTTTGTTTTTTACAGTCTTTGTTGTCTTTTTCAGTTTTGGAGGTTTCTGTTGAAATAGCCTCTAGCTCAAAGATTTTTTCCCTCAGTCATGTCCAGTCTACTAATAAGTCCATTAAAAGCATTTTCATTCCTGTTTCTGTTTTTTTTTAATCTCTTTTTTTAAGGATTTCCATTTTTCTGCTTAGATTATCTATCTGTTATTAGATGCTATTTAATCCAATAGAACCTTAGCATATTTAAAAAATATTTATTTATATATTTGGCTGTGTCAGTCTTAGTCGTAGCAAATGGGATCTAGTTCCCTGACCAGCAATCGAGTCCAGGTCCCCTGCACTGGGAGCCTGGTGTCTTAGCCACTAGACCACCAGGGAACTCCCTTAGAATATTATTCATTGTTGTTTTAAATTCCCTATCTGAAAATTCCAACATCTCTGCCATGTCTGATTCAAACTGTTTCTTGTCTTTTCTTATGCTTTTTCATAGGTCATTTTCCCTTGTCAGTGATAATGTACTGGGGGTAAGGAACTGATGTAAATTGAACCTGTCTCTTGCATCTCCTGCATCGGCAGGTGGAGTCTTCACCACTGCACCACGTAACGTGGTTGGTGGGCGGGGAGGGGGCAGTCCTATAGTCCTATGATTGTGCTGTGCTATGCTGTCACTTCAGTCATGTCTGACTCTTTGCGACACTATGGACTGCCAGGCAGTCCGTCAGTCCATGGAAATCTCCAGGCAAGAATACTGGAGTGGGTTGCCATGCTCTCCTCCAAGAGATCCTCCCAACTCAGGGATGGAACCTGCGTCTCCTACATTGGCAGGTGGGTTCTTAACCACTAGTGCCACCTGAGAAGCCCAGTCCTATGACTAAAAGATCAGTCTTTCAGCAAGCCTGTGCTTTTGACCATAAACCTCACTAGCGCTTCTCAGCCTTCCTTTTTTTTCTCTCTCCTGAATTGGGACAGGATGGCTGAGTGAGCTGGAGTTGGCTATTCTCCATCTCCCTTGTAGAAGGCTAGAGGTTACTGCTAACTAGAGTTGGGTGCTTCCCTTCTCCCAGGCCTGACAATGTGGCAGCAGACTAGGTTTTTGTTGACCAGTTTCTGCTGAGGATAGGCCTTGCTAAGAAGAATACATTGATCTGGTGTATGTACAAATGGTTCATTTCTTCTCCCTTGCAGGAAGCACACGGGCTTTCTTCTCCCTCCTGATATTTACTGTGAGGACCTGGTGGAGAACCTAGAGGTAAATCTCAAAAACTGTGGCGGCCCCCCATGACCACATTCCTGGAGTCTTCTGCACTGAGCTTCCAGCAACCTGTCAGTTACAGGGCAGGCTTCTCTTCCTTGGTACTGGTTCCCTGGTGGTTTCCACAGCCAGATGTCGGCTCTGTGTCTCCCTGTATTTGCTTGTCTGTCTCTTCAATTTTGGAGACAGTGGCTACCTTGTGTTACCTCCTCTCTTACAAATCCAAGAAGAGTTGTTGACTTTTCAGTCTTTTCAGCCTTTTGTGTTGTTGTGAGGATCAAATGGCAACACCCAAGCTCTACGTGTGGAACCAGAGACCAGACATCCAATGGTGTTATTTCGAATTCTCATTATTAGAGTTCAAGTACTGCTAATTATTAAAATACTAATAATAATTTAAAATATTTTAAAAAGATGGCTAACAAGTCAGATTTAAATAATTAAGTCTAATATTATGAGTGAAAGATCAGGCAGGTCATTCTGGATATGTAAATGTGCTATTACCACTTTGGAGAGTGGCCTTTCTGAAAAAATATTTTAATAAACAGATAACATTTTTAAGAATTTAAAGGAGATCAAACCAAATCCTAAAGAAAATCAACCCTGAATATTCATCGGAAGGACTGATGCTGAAGCTGAAGCTCCAATACTCTGGCCGCCTGATGTAAAGAGCTGACCCACTGGAAAAGACCGTGATGCTAAGAAAGATTGAAGGCAAAAGGAGAAGAGGGCAGCAGAAGATGGGATGGCTAGCTAGCGTCAACAACTCAGTGGACATGAGTCTGAGCAAACTCTGGGAGATAATAGAAGACAGAGGAGCCTGGCATGCTGCAGTCCACAGGGTTGCCAAGAATCGGACACACCTTAGCGACTAAATAGCAACCACACATTTTTAAGAACATGTCGAAGAAAGAGAAAGTGGAGAAAATCTACGATAAAATCAATGGTTGTCATTTTAGGATGGTGGAACAATTACAAGCTTATTTCTTTTGGTGAATTGGTTTGTATCCATTTACTACAATGAACATATGCTCTTTATAATCAGAAAAAAAGGTAAAAATAATACAAATGGTATTTAAAAACAAAATGAACTCACTTCTTGGTGCTTCTTTTTATATTTGCTTTCCAATTTTTGCTAACATTGTTTTGCATAATTAGAAAACATCAATCTTATAAATGTTAAAAAGTAGGAAAATACTATCACTCACCTATAAAGTATGTACTTCTATGTTGGCTTTATCAGTTGTATCATGCTGAGGCAGGAAATAAATAATCAAAAAAAGAAACAAAAATATACGTAGGTCAGAGGCAGTAAAAGAACTGCCATAATGATCCATAAATCATTTTGCGTACACGCCTAACTTTTCAAGGCAGCTACACAGTTTCAATGTCAAACATATAATATTTGCAAGTACACTGGGAAATTTTAAAAGAATCTTCGGACGATATGCCCAAACTCATTGCCCTCTTGCTTTGTACAAATCCTATGCTGGCTGCCCCAAATGCAAAGATCCTATAGATCCCATAGGTTTCTCTCTTAGGTAAAGTTAGAGAATGGAGGCCACAATATAAAGGGTGGTATCACCAGCCCTGTACTGAAGGGCCAAATCCCAGCTGGCCCAGACAGGAATCGCTATAGGGAAGCATGGGAAGGAAGGCTTGGTGTGCACAGAGGAGGTGAGGAATGAGAGGCAGATGGGAGGGGTATCCTAAGCCAGGGATAGCAGCTGGGACCAGGCATAGAGAAGCAGCCAGGAACTGTGGTCAAGGCAGCACACTGACAGGTGCCTGATTAGTTTGAAGAGATTACACAAGATGCTGAATTCAAGCCTAAGGTATTTTGGTTTTTCTTTTAGGTAATGGAGAGCCTTTGAAGGATTCTGAACATGCACTAAGATAGAAACTGCTTTAGAGTGATTTATTTTGCACTATGGTGTTATCCATCTCTATCCATCTGTAGCCTTGCAGGTATAGATTGTGTCTGATTCACTGATGTCACCACACTCAGGGCTAATTCTAGCTGCTTCACCACCACTGTGCAAAGCAGATAGGGTGGCGCCTCTGGGTAGACTCAGTCCTCCAAGGCCAATGCTTGGTGAGCTGACCGTACCTGTATGAAAAAGATCTTCTGGGAAGAAGCAGCCCTCACAAAGTTCCGTGGCTTGATGAGTAAATAAGGTAATATTATATACACTTCCTCTGCATCTCATTCTCTGACAATACAGAGTGGATATTCCCGACCCCTTACCCTGCCATATTTACTGCTAAAGACAGCATTCACTGTTTAAACAGTTAGATAATCATGTCATAATTTACTCCACTTCTGTTGGGCATTCCCTTTGTTTTGGGGTTTCTGCCTGGAAACAGACAATGTTGCAATTCATTTATATTTTTTTGAGAGTGTGGTATGGCTTAAATAATGTAAGAAATGTCTTTCCTTCAAAGCTTAGATACAACTCAGCTGCCAAAGCATTTTGGCTTGATCCTTTTCAAAGTGAGAAATCTAGTTTTTAACATCTCCCAAGGCTATTGATATGCTTAAATTTTTTTTTTTTTTTACCTCTTCTAGGATCAATGTTAACAGTTTATGTTTGAGTCAAAAATCATCCATTTCCTCTAAATTTTCAAGTTTATTGCCACGGACTTATATAATCATTTCTTTCTGATTATTTTCATTTTTTTTCACACTAAATTCTTGATATTTCTCCAAAATCTGCTCTTTGTCCAGTTTTATGGAGATCAGAAAAAGAAGCCATCATCATCATCCCAAATTTAAAGTCATCTTTAAACTTCTATCCTTCACCTCCCACATTCAATCTTCCATTCAGTCCCTCTAGTCTCTTCACAGACCTGGATTCAGGGCTACCCACCCCCCCAAGCCCCCTCCCCACCAATGTCACAACAGAACCTAGTGCCAATTCCAACCTGACTCTTAGTCAGATTGGAGAAGGAAATGGCAACCCACTCCAGTATTCCTNAATTTTAGTGGTTGATCTCGTTTGTAATATATAACTAACTCAAGTCTAGTCTCAAAGAACACTATACCACTTCACAGATGGTGTGAGTACCTTATAATAACAAAATAATCCTAATTCCTTCCTCTTACTCCTTCCATCCCTTGTATCATTGTCATCATTAATTTTATTTATATATAAGCAAACATAAATGGGTGTATATATACATTATAATTAGATGCACATATATAATATACAGAAATATACATAATCAAATTCATTCTTGCCATTATTATTTTGAACAGTTTTGTTTGATCAATTAAAAAATATTTTTTTATTTTACTTCATATATTCCTTCTACAATGCTCTTCTTTATAAAGGTGCAATTTCCTGACTTATTTTCCTACTCTAGAGAACTTCAACATTTCTTACAAGGCAAATCTAATGGCAACATATTCTCTCAATTTTTATCTGTCCAAGAAAGTCTTTCTTTCTCTTTCGTTTCTGAAGAATAATTTCATAGGGCACAGAATACTATGTTGGTGGTTTTTATTCTTGCAACACTTTAAATATTTCACACCACCCTTTTATTACTTGCATCATTTCTAAGAAATCAGCCATAATTCTTTTCTCGTTTCCTTATGTGCACTTAGTTGCTCAGTCATGTCTGACTCTCTGTGACCCCGTAAACTGTAGCTCGCCAGGCTCCTCTGTCCATGGGGACTCTCCAGGCAAGAATCCTGGAGTGGATTGCCATGTCCTCCTCCATGTTTCCTTATAGGTAGGAGTATTTTCTTTAGACATTTTTTCCTTGATTTTCCATAATTTGAATATGATATGGCTCAGTGTGGTTTTTATGGCACTTATTATGCTTGGTATTCTCTGAGCTTCCTGATCTGTGGTGCGGTTATCTACAGTTTATTGAAGGGGAATTCCCAGTCATTATTGTTTCAAATATTTATTGTTTATCTCTTTTCCTTCTGATCTATTCATTATGTGTACTTGTAGCTTTCCCACAGTCCTTAAGTGTTTGTTTTTTACAGTCTTTGTTGTCTTTTTCAGTTTTGGAGGTTTCTGTTGAAATAGCCTCTAGCTCAAAGATTTTTTCCCTCAGTCATGTCCAGTCTACTAATAAGTCCATTAAAAGCATTTTCATTCCTGTTTCTGTTTTTTTTTAATCTCTTTTTTTAAGGATTTCCATTTTTCTGCTTAGATTATCTATCTGTTATTAGATGCTATTTAATCCAATAGAACCTTAGCATATTTAAAAAATATTTATTTATATATTTGGCTGTGTCAGTCTTAGTCGTAGCAAATGGGATCTAGTCTCCTGACCAGCAATCGAGTCCAGGTCCCCTGCACTGGGAGCCTGGTGTCTTAGCCACTAGACCACCAGGGAACTCCCTTAGAATATTATTCATTGTTGTTTTAAATTCCCTATCTGAAAATTCCAACATCTCTGCCATGTCTGATTCAAACTGTTTCTTGTCTTTTCTTATGCTTTTTCATAGGTCATTTTCCCTTGTCAGTGATAATGTACTGGGGGTAAGGAACTGATGTAAATTGAACCTGTCTCTTGCATCTCCTGCATCGGCAGGTGGAGTCTTCACCACTGCACCACGTAACGTGGTTGGTGGGCGGGGAGGGGGCAGTCCTATAGTCCTATGATTGTGCTGTGCTATGCTGTCACTTCAGTCATGTCTGACTCTTTGCGACACTATGGACTGCCAGGCAGTCCGTCAGTCCATGGAAATCTCCAGGCAAGAATACTGGAGTGGGTTGCCATGCTCTCCTCCAAGAGATCCTCCCAACTCAGGGATGGAACCTGCGTCTCCTACATTGGCAGGTGGGTTCTTAACCACTAGTGCCACCTGAGAAGCCCAGTCCTATGACTAAAAGATCAGTCTTTCAGCAAGCCTGTGCTTTTGACCATAAACCTCACTAGCGCTTCTCAGCCTTCCTTTTTTTTCTCTCTCCTGAATTGGGACAGGATGGCTGAGTGAGCTGGAGTTGGCTATTCTCCATCTCCCTTGTAGAAGGCTAGAGGTTACTGCTAACTAGAGTTGGGTGCTTCCCTTCTCCCAGGCCTGACAATGTGGCAGCAGACTAGGTTTTTGTTGACCAGTTTCTGCTGAGGATAGGCCTTGCTAAGAAGAATACATTGATCTGGTGTATGTACAAATGGTTCATTTCTTCTCCCTTGCAGGAAGCACACGGGCTTTCTTCTCCCTCCTGATATTTACTGTGAGGACCTGGTGGAGAACCTAGAGGTAAATCTCAAAAACTGTGGCGGCCCCCCATGACCACATTCCTGGAGTCTTCTGCACTGAGCTTCCAGCAACCTGTCAGTTACAGGGCAGGCTTCTCTTCCTTGGTACTGGTTCCCTGGTGGTTTCCACAGCCAGATGTCGGCTCTGTGTCTCCCTGTATTTGCTTGTCTGTCTCTTCAATTTTGGAGACAGTGGCTACCTTGTGTTACCTCCTCTCTTACAAATCCAAGAAGAGTTGTTGACTTTTCAGTCTTTTCAGCCTTTTGTGTTGTTGTGAGGATCAAATGGCAACACCCAAGCTCTACGTGTGGAACCAGAGACCAGACATCCAATGGTGTTATTTCGAATTCTCATTATTAGAGTTCAAGTACTGCTAATTATTAAAATACTAATAATAATTTAAAATATTTTAAAAAGATGGCTAACAAGTCAGATTTAAATAATTAAGTCTAATATTATGAGTGAAAGATCAGGCAGGTCATTCTGGATATGTAAATGTGCTATTACCACTTTGGAGAGTGGCCTTTCTGAAAAAATATTTTAATAAACAGATAACATTTTTAAGAATTTAAAGGAGATCAAACCAAATCCTAAAGAAAATCAACCCTGAATATTCATCGGAAGGACTGATGCTGAAGCTGAAGCTCCAATACTCTGGCCGCCTGATGTAAAGAGCTGACCCACTGGAAAAGACCGTGATGCTAAGAAAGATTGAAGGCAAAAGGAGAAGAGGGCAGCAGAAGATGGGATGGCTAGCTAGCGTCAACAACTCAGTGGACATGAGTCTGAGCAAACTCTGGGAGATAATAGAAGACAGAGGAGCCTGGCATGCTGCAGTCCACAGGGTTGCCAAGAATCGGACACACCTTAGCGACTAAATAGCAACCACACATTTTTAAGAACATGTCGAAGAAAGAGAAAGTGGAGAAAATCTACGATAAAATCAATGGTTGTCATTTTAGGATGGTGGAACAATTACAAGCTTATTTCTTTTGGTGAATTGGTTTGTATCCATTTACTACAATGAACATATGCTCTTTATAATCAGAAAAAAAGGTAAAAATAATACAAATGGTATTTAAAAACAAAATGAACTCACTTCTTGGTGCTTCTTTTTATATTTGCTTTCCAATTTTTGCTAACATTGTTTTGCATAATTAGAAAACATCAATCTTATAAATGTTAAAAAGTAGGAAAATACTATCACTCACCTATAAAGTATGTACTTCTATGTTGGCTTTATCAGTTGTATCATGCTGAGGCAGGAAATAAATAATCAAAAAAAGAAACAAAAATATACGTAGGTCAGAGGCAGTAAAAGAACTGCCATAATGATCCATAAATCATTTTGCGTACACGCCTAACTTTTCAAGGCAGCTACACAGTTTCAATGTCAAACATATAATATTTGCAAGTACACTGGGAAATTTTAAAAGAATCTTCGGACGATATGCCCAAACTCATTGCCCTCTTGCTTTGTACAAATCCTATGCTGGCTGCCCCAAATGCAAAGATCCTATAGATCCCATAGGTTTCTCTCTTAGGTAAAGTTAGAGAATGGAGGCCACAATATAAAGGGTGGTATCACCAGCCCTGTACTGAAGGGCCAAATCCCAGCTGGCCCAGACAGGAATCGCTATAGGGAAGCATGGGAAGGAAGGCTTGGTGTGCACAGAGGAGGTGAGGAATGAGAGGCAGATGGGAGGGGTATCCTAAGCCAGGGATAGCAGCTGGGACCAGGCATAGAGAAGCAGCCAGGAACTGTGGTCAAGGCAGCACACTGACAGGTGCCTGATTAGTTTGAAGAGATTACACAAGATGCTGAATTCAAGCCTAAGGTATTTTGGTTTTTCTTTTAGGTAATGGAGAGCCTTTGAAGGATTCTGAACATGCACTAAGATAGAAACTGCTTTAGAGTGATTTATTTTGCACTATGGTGTTATCCATCTCTATCCATCTGTAGCCTTGCAGGTATAGATTGTGTCTGATTCACTGATGTCACCACACTCAGGGCTAATTCTAGCTGCTTCACCACCACTGTGCAAAGCAGATAGGGTGGCGCCTCTGGGTAGACTCAGTCCTCCAAGGCCAATGCTTGGTGAGCTGACCGTACCTGTATGAAAAAGATCTTCTGGGAAGAAGCAGCCCTCACAAAGTTCCGTGGCTTGATGAGTAAATAAGGTAATATTATATACACTTCCTCTGCATCTCATTCTCTGACAATACAGAGTGGATATTCCCGACCCCTTACCCTGCCATATTTACTGCTAAAGACAGCATTCACTGTTTAAACAGTTAGATAATCATGTCATAATTTACTCCACTTCTGTTGGGCATTCCCTTTGTTTTGGGGTTTCTGCCTGGAAACAGACAATGTTGCAATTCATTTATATTTTTTTGAGAGTGTGGTATGGCTTAAATAATGTAAGAAATGTCTTTCCTTCAAAGCTTAGATACAACTCAGCTGCCAAAGCATTTTGGCTTGATCCTTTTCAAAGTGAGAAATCTAGTTTTTAACATCTCCCAAGGCTATTGATATGCTTAAATTTTTTTTTTTTTTACCTCTTCTAGGATCAATGTTAACAGTTTATGTTTGAGTCAAAAATCATCCATTTCCTCTAAATTTTCAAGTTTATTGCCACGGACTTATATAATCATTTCTTTCTGATTATTTTCATTTTTTTTCACACTAAATTCTTGATATTTCTCCAAAATCTGCTCTTTGTCCAGTTTTATGGAGATCAGAAAAAGAAGCCATCATCATCATCCCAAATTTAAAGTCATCTTTAAACTTCTATCCTTCACCTCCCACATTCAATCTTCCATTCAGTCCCTCTAGTCTCTTCACAGACCTGGATTCAGGGCTACCCACCCCCCCAAGCCCCCTCCCCACCAATGTCACAACAGAACCTAGTGCCAATTCCAACCTGACTCTTAGTCAGATTGGAGAAGGAAATGGCAACCCACTCCAGTATTCCTGCCTAGAAAATTCCATGGACAGAGGAGCCTGGTGGGCTACAGTCCATGGGGTCGCAAAGGTCAGACACGAGTGTGCCTCTGAGCACACTTAGTCAGATGGGCTTCCTAGGTGGCTCATGGTAACGAGTCTGCCTGCTAAGGCAGGAGATACAGGAGACACAGGTTTGACCCCCAGGTCGGGAAACCCCCCTAGAAGAGGAAACGGCAACTCACTCCAGTATTCTTGCCTGGAAAATCTTGTGGACAGAGGAGCCTGGCAGGCAAAGAGTCAGACATGACTTAATGATTAAGCATGTACTTGGTCAGATTCTTTTTGGAGAAGGTTGAAGAAACTGTGGCATTTTACTGTTCTTTTGCATTTTATCAGGATACAACATACATAGACTCAAATTTTTACTCCACTGACTTTTATTCACTATGCACTATTTTCTTACAGACAACAGCATCTGAAGTCATTTTTTAAGGGACTAATAGTGAAAGTGCCAAACTGTCTCTTTGAAAGAGTTAACTTTTTGCCAAGAAAAAACACTCCCAGCTTAAGCCTTTATCCTTAAGAAAAATGAATAATAACAATATCTGAAGAGAACATTAGCGTTAACGAGGTGCCTGTGTATATATGTAAATATAACATACTAATTTTTCAGTAACATAGCCAACCTCAGCAAGTCTAAGTTTTACCTGCATTTAGATTGATAAACTGAAGTTCACAGAGTGTGACTGACTTGCCCAAGTTTCCACACTTGGGAAGTGGCATGAGAACACATATTTTCTGACCCCAGAACTGGTGCCTTTTGCTCTGTGCTGCTTCTGGACTTAAACTTAGGACTTTGCAACCCAAGACCTTGGCTGCAGTAGAGAGTAGACAGGAGGGTACGCTCTCAGGCTCTAACCCTACTGTTGATGATGCAAGAGAAGTTATATATAATATTTGAAAGTGAAAGTGAAGTTGCTCAGTCGTGTCCGACTCTCTGCCACCCCGTGGACTGTAGCCTACCAGGCTCCTCTGTCCATGGGATTTTCCCGGCAAGAGTACTGGAGTGGGTTGCCATTTCCTTCTCCAGGGGATCTTCCCCACCCAGGGATTGATCCCAGGTCTCCCGCATTGCAGGCAGATGCTTTACCATCTGAGCCACCAGGGAAGACATTGAAATAGGTATATATTTGATGAAATTTGTTTCAGAGAGTGAAAATTGCTGCCCATCCTCCACTGGGCCATCTATTAAAACTAACTGTCCACCAGTTGTTTTTGCTACCTTTCTCCCTCACAGGGCTGCTCTTTTCTCTGTGTCTTTGGTTTTCCTGGGGAAAAGGCACCTGATGAAGTCACTCATGCCTTGGAGAGTGCTGTGGATATATTTGACTTCTGCTCTCAGGTTCACAAAATCCAGGAAGTGTTGACCCTGATTCCATCTGATTCCTGACTCTGTTGTAGGATATGGAGAGACAGGACAAGGGTCAGGGAAGAGGAAGGTGGGAGACTGAGTGTCTTTCTGTCTACATTCATTATTTACTGGATGTCCAGGTAGGGTGAGCAAACCCAGCCCTGATGCAGTCAGATGGGGAGATGGTCAAGGCCAGGTAGAGAAAGGATACTCCTAACAAATTCAAATGTGCCAGAGAGGGTCTAAGTGGGTTGTCTCTCTACACTTCTGGCTTACTTCCTGGGAGAGGTCATATTCCAAACTATGTTGGAGACCCGAGATGATTTTTAATAACTAGGAGATAAAGTAAGTACTAGGGCTTCCTCATAGCTCAGTCGGTAAAGAATCTGCCTGCAATGCAGGGGACCCAGGTTTGATCCCTGGATTGGAAAGATCCCCTGGAGAAGGGCATGGCAGCCCACTCCAGTATTCTTGCCGGGAGAATCCCATGGACAAAGGAGCCTGGCGGGCTACAGTCCATGGGGTCACCCAGAGTACACCATGAATGAGGACACACTGCACGTATATAACATACAGTAACACATGGAAAAGGTGCATATATGTTAACATGAAAAAAATACAGATATATACACACATTAGCTAAGAAATGGGGTACAAATGGTTGGTGAGACAGAGAGAGGAAGCAGAGGGAGGATAGGAAGAAGCTTAAAAAAAGGAAAAGAAGCTTATAGCTGCTCTTCACCATATAAAACAGCATATATTCTCATAGGAATTATCTCAAGGAAGTGAAATTTCAGGTAAGTTTTTATAGACCCCTGGGTAAAAAAAAAACACATGTTTTCTAAATGTAAAATTTGTGAATGTAAAATTTCTAAATGTAAAAAACATTTTCATGGGATTTCCCCGGTGGTACAGTGGCTAGAAATCTGCCTGCTAATCAGGGGACACGGGTTGGATCTCTCGTCTGGGAAGCAACCAGGCCCCTACTGAGACCGCACTCCAGAACCCGCAAGCCACAATAAGTGAAGCCCACGTGCGCCTAGAGATGCCACCGCAATGAGAAGCCTGCACACCACAAGGAAGAGTAGCCCCCATTCTCTGCAGCTAGAGAAAGCCCATGTACAGCTTGTGTGCACCTGTACCGGTGCAACCAGAAATGATAAATGAGTGAATAAATAAATAATGAAAAAAGTGTCATTGTTTATATAACCAGAAACTTTTACATTATCTTTTTTTTTTTCCCCAAGCTGTCTTCAGTGTTCCCTGTTGGAAGACTGCTCCTCTGATCCTCTGCCTCACTAACTCTTCTTATCTTTAAGAGCTCAACTTACATATCAATTCCTCAGGACTCCTTCCAGTTGGATCAGAATGCGTTCCCTCTGTCACATTCAATCCTATTCCACTGTCCTTTGCTTTCAGAGCTCTTATCAGAGTTTGAGATGAAATGTGTACGTAGAGCATGTACATATGTGGACATAGAGCACGTCTGTTGCAGAGTGGGAGCCACAAGCAGTTGGGAACCAGCTCTGCTTGGCTCTCAGTGAATTCCCAGTTCCTCGCCCAGGGTTGGACACACAGAGATCTCACAAACAAAACAAAAACTTTGGTAAAGTGCTTGGATCATTTCTCTGAATTTAGGAACTTTCCACCTGGCCCTACTTGTACCTTAATGAGATTTTGTGCTCTCTGATGTCTGAGACTGTGTCTTCTACCTCTCAGCTGTCTCTTGAGCGCTCTAACAATCTCTGGCTGATGGGATAAGTTGCTAACCCTAGTTTCTCCAGGAGTGTTAGCATTTTTCCTACCAGGACCACTGTTGCTGTCTCCTGCTGCTGCTGTGGGAGAAAGACAAGTGGGGATAAAGTTCCCAACTACCCCCAGAGGTCTCAGCTCTTTTGACTATACTTAGATGTTCGTTAGTTGCCAACACAATTAAAAGTCTTTTTTTTTTTTTTGGTAAGATTTACCCTTCTTCACTGCCTCTCTGCCCCCCGCCCCACCCCCCCACCAAATGATAGAGTTTACTGTCTCCTCTTACTACGGACTTCATTGCTGCTGCTGCTGCTAAGTCACTTCAGTCGTGTCCGACTCTGTGTGACCCCATAGACGGCAGCCCACCAGGCTCCCCCNTTTTTTTTTTTTTTGGTAAGATTTACCCTTCTTCACTGCCTCTCTGCCCCCCGCCCCACCCCCCCACCAAATGATAGAGTTTACTGTCTCCTCTTACTACGGACTTCATTGCTGCTGCTGCTGCTAAGTCACTTCAGTCGTGTCCGACTCTGTGTGACCCCATAGACGGCAGCCCACCAGGCTCCCCCATCCCTGGGATTCTCCAGACAAGAATACTGGAGTGGGTTGCCATTTCCTTTTCCAATGCATGAAAGTGAAAAGTGAAAGTGAAGTCGCTTAGTCGTGTCGACTCTTAGTGACCCCATGGACTGCAGCCTACCAGGCTGCTCTGTCCATGGGATTTTCCAGGCAAGGGTACTGGAGTGGGGTGCCATTGCCTTCTCCGACGGACTTCATTACATCCCCCCAAAACTCCTATGCTGAATTCCTAATCCTTAGTATCTCAGAATGTGACTATATTTTGAATGAGGGCCTTTAAAGAGGTAATGAAATTAAAATGAAGCCATGTGAGCGGGTCTGAATCCAATCTGACTAGTGGCCTTATGAAAAGAGGGAGAAACACCAAGGATGCACGTGACCAAAGGAAAGGCCATATGAGGGCAGAGTGAGAAAGCGGCCACCTGCAAACCAAGGACAGCCCTCAAGAGAAATCAAACCTGCTGACACCTTGATCTTGGCCTTCTAACCTCTAGGACCATGAGAAGATAAATCTCATTGTTAAGCCACCCAGTCTGCGGTATTCTGCTCCAGCAGCCATTGCACAGCAGTGTATCTCTGCTGAAGAACTCAGTGAGTTCCCCAGGTCTCTCCAGGCTGCTTAGAGGCACCGCTCTTTGTTCCCTCCATGATGTCAGTCAACTATTTGCCCCAGGAAGGGCAACAACCTTTCAGCCAGTGTCTTCTGAAGGGTGTTTCTTACTTTTCTGGGTCATGTTTCTGCCACTCTCTCCACCTCTACTAGAAGCTGGGGACTTTTCAATCCTAAGACCACAGAAAGCTCACTCTTTGAGAAAGGTAAAACCTCTCAGAGTGCCTGCCAGAGGTTTTGTCACCAAAATGAACACTCAGACCCCACTTCTCTGCTTCACTAGTCAGAAACCACAATATTTGTTCTTGAAACATGATTAAGGAAACAAAATGACAAGGAAAACACAGCTTTTTACCATATGTTTATGGCAGTTTATAATCTACAATCAATGTTGAGAAAATAAAAATTGGCCTTTTGGGCATATGTTTCTTCAATAAAAGTGATCAAGGTCAACCCAGTCAGAGAAAACAGTAACAAGAATAGAAAAGAATGAATAAAGTTTGATACCTCAACATCAAGGAGTCTTTATTATTAAACATTTTATTTAAAAAAATGGTAGAACAAAGTGCCAAATGACTGGCACCTCCTGAAATAACTCTTTTACATTTTGCTCTATCATATAAACAGTAACATTTTTCTTACTACCAAGTCTCTGTCTCGGGATGTAAGCCTCCTTGGGGTCATGGGATAATGGAGTGAACACAGAGACAAGTCTGATTTGCAGAACCACAGGATTCTTTTACTGTCCTCATTTTATACTCCAACATCAGGAGAGGCAACATGATATCACAAGCCCTCTTCAGAGGAAGGCTATAACAAAGACCTATTAACAAAGGATATGTAGGTTAAGCCCCCTTCTCCCACACTGCAGAGTCTATCCCAGCCACCACCCAGTTCATTCTCTCTCATCACCATGACAACCCCCATCAGTCATAAGCAGCCAGAATACTATCAACCAAGAAGTAAAGCGTAAGCCTTTATCCTCAGCTCATGCGGGTTTATTTCAAATAATGATCTTGTTTCTCAGTATAAATTCTTGCCTTATTACATCAAGTAGCCAGTCATCAACACTGGAGAGATACAAGGGCTTCTGGGCTCTTGGTGCCAAAAATTGCTTAGCTTCTGATTTCCTTTTCAATATCCAATTAAGGTAAGATTACATAAATCATCAGCTTCCCAGCTAAATCCAACTATAGCTCAATCATTAAATGAGACTAAAATGATCTCAAATAAAAAGCAATGCTGAATGATACTAGGCAGCAAATTAATCACACATAGGACTTATCAAAAAGAAATGAAAGTACTATCATAGACACCAACTATGTCTGCAGTTGTTTTAACCTCAGCTTGGGTGCCCAATGCTGTATAACTCCTTTTGATGAACTATTTCTAGACGCTTCCTAAACCAAAATATCTGTTAAAAATATTTCCATTTATTTGAGATAACTCAAAGACAGAACAATCCATGGCTGTAATTATGAGGGAATTATAATAGCTTTTCTCCACAAGCTGAGGGCAGAGTAATTATTCTTCATATAGTCTGCAACCCTGAACTGAATAAAAGCCAACACTGCTATGTACAGTGTATAGAAGAACACACAACTGACAAATATGTCTACCACTTGGAGGTCTACTGATGAGGTGGTTTTCATCTCTTAATAAGTGAACTTTGTATTGTCTACTTTAAAGGCTTAAGTACAGTCTTTGAGGGTAGCTGTGTGCATTTAAATTAAACTGTAGGACACCGAGGACACTTTTCCTTACACTGAACATGACACCACACTGAAGAGTTCCAAACTCACGGAAGGGAAACAAAAGGGCCTGTCTTAATGATGAGGGAAACACCGACACTTAATTGTAATACAGGACAATAGTATGTACAACAGTGATAAGTACGAGCAAGACCATTAACTGTGCTAAAGTAAATAACATCAATATTGCCTGGCAGGTTAAGGAAAAATGCAATGAAGAAGGAATATTTTAGACTGAGACTTGAAAGGTGAAAAAGACTCTATGAGGGAGTTTAAGTAAAATAATCTCTATTTGAAGATGATATATAAAAAAATCATAAGGAATCCACACACAGAGAAATCTGTTGGTGCTAATAAACAAGTTCAGCAAAGTTGATGGGTGTAAGATCAAAATCAGTATACTAAACAGGTAAGTCAGTTTTATTAACATATACTTGGAAATGAACAATGTGAAAATAAAATTAAGAAAATAATTCAATTTATAATAGCATAAAAAGAATAAAATATGACCAAATTTAACAAAAAAGCCTAAGACTTGTACACTTAAAATTTAAAAGAAAAACACTGACAGAAATTAAATAATACTTAAGTAGGCAGAAAAATATTTCATGTTCATTAAATGGAACACTTACTATTCTTAAGATGGAAATACTCCCCAAACTGGTCTACAAATTCACTACAGGCCCTACAAAAATTCTAGCTACCTTTTGGGGCAGAAACTGACAAGCTGATTCTAAAATATATATATATGCAAATATAAGGGGCAAAGAATAGCCAAAGAAATCGTGAAAAATAAGAGCAAAGTAGGACTTATGTTTTCTGATCTACTTTGAAATAGCAATTATTTCTTGAGCATGATACCTAAAGCACAAGCAATTAAAGAAATATAAATTAGACTTCATAAAAATTAAAAACTATCATGCTTTAAAGATCACTATCTTTAAAAGGGAGAAGATAACTCACAGATGGGAGAATATATTTGCAAATTTATATTTCTGATAGTTTGTTATCCAGAATCTACAAAAAGTCTTAAAACTCAACAATAAAAAGACAGTTCTTAATTAAGAACTGGGCAAAGGATCTGAATACAGATTTCAACAGACATAGAAATATGTCAATAAACACACAAAATAATATTCAATACCATTAGTCATTAGGAAAATGCAAATTAAAGACACAACAATTTATCTACTTAAAACAGACAACTGTAATATATAGTGGAACTATATGTAATTTTGTTCTATATTTTCCAAGTCCTCTCTAAATGTGTTATCATATTTTTATAATTAAAAGACAAAAAGAAAAAAACCACAAAGAGATGCCACTTCACTTGCAGTAGGATGGGCTATAATCAAACGACAGACAATAACAAATGCTGGGAGGACGTGGGAAGTCAGAATCTTCAAAACTGCTGGTCGGAATGTAACATGGAGCAGCCACCCTGGGAAACAATTTTTCAGGACCTCGAAAAGTTAATTAGAGAGTTATCTTATGACCCAGCACTCCTAGGTATATACCCAAGACAAATGAAAACAAATGTTCATACAAAAATCTGTACCTGAATGTTCATAGCAGCATTATTAATAGCTCCAAAGTAGAAACAACTTAATTGTCCATGAATAAATAAAATGTAGCATGTCTATACTATGGAATATTATTTGGTAATAAAAAAGGAATGAAATACTGATACATATGTGCTACAACATGAATAAAGGTTGAAAACATGCTAAATGAAATAAATTGGATGCAAAGAGCCACAAAGTATATGAAGTCATTATTGAATATGTAATAAGTGAATCCATGAAGATAGAAAAGAGATTAGTAATTGCCAGTGGCTGGGGACAAGTAGGAATGAGGAACAACTGCCAATGGGTATAAGGTTTCTTTTGGAGTGACGAAAAAATTTTCTGGAATTTGATAGTGGCAATAGTTACAAAACCTTGTGAATATGCTTTAAAAAAGTGAATCATACATTTTAAAAGAATGGATTTTATGGTATGTGAATTACATCTTAATAAAAAAGCATGGAGTCATAACAACTTCCCTAAAGCATTCTCTATATGCTTCCTGCAAAGCTACACAAAAGGAATTCTCAAAACTGGACTGATAATAAAACTGATACAATCTTCTGTCTCCTCACCCAGTCTTATAAGATCTTTAAAACTGGAATTTATAAGAAAGACATTGTTTTTGCAGAGTCTAGCATAACACTTAGCAGAAAGTAGGCTTAAGGTATTTAAGCAACTGGAATGAATTTCTTCTTGCTAGAGTAAGGTGAAAGAAGAGTGGTCTGATCTGAAACCCTAGAGGTCATCAGTGTCCAGAGAATGGCTGGGCCTAATATGAGGAGACGTCTGAACTTTGTCCTGTAGGTACTGGGGAACCCTTGAGAGTTTTTAAACTGGGGAATAAACTGATAACATTTGCATCTATAAATAAATCCCTCTGAGGTCAGAAAGACGGCAACAAAATAGAGCTATTAAGTTAGGAGGCGCTGAATACCATAGATGTACAGTGAAATGCAAAATAAGCCCATGTATCAAAAATCGTCCCCTACTCTCAGCCTCAACTGAACTGACCAATGAAAAAGAAAACTATGTTCGTTTCCTAATTCACACTGGAACTAAGGGGTGATATTATCCATTTGTCACAACCTGCAGAGGGATACAAACTGGAAGGCACCAGGAGCCAGGTGCTTTTAATGATAGTAAGGATGGGATATATGTTATAGTAGGTAGGTATAAAGAACTTCTGCAACTCAGAAACAACAAAAAAAAACTCAATTAAAAATGGCCAAAGGACTTAAATTGTCATTTCTCTTAAGATCTACAAATAGCCAATAAGCACCTGAAAACATGTTCAGCATCATTAATCATTAGGAAAATACACGTCAAAACTATGATAAAGTACCACTTCACACCGTTTAGGACAACTATAATTTAAAAAATCAGAAAATAACAAAAGTTGGTGAGGATGTAGAGAAATTGGAACACTTGTACACTGCTGCTGGACATGTAAAATTGTGCAGTGGCTATGAGAAATGATATCATAAATTTAATTTTAAATTAGCTTCTAAATTTTAATTTAAATTTAATTTCCTCCCAAATTAAACTTATAGTAACTACCTGATCCAGTGATTTCACTTGTGGGTACTATACTCAAAAGAATCAGAGCAGGGACTTGAACAGATACTGCATGCCCATGTTCACAGCAGTATTATTCACAACAGCCGAAAGGCAGAAACACTCCAAATGTCCATCAAGAGATGAATGGATAAACAAAATAAAGGCTACATAAACAATGGAATAGCACACAACCTTAGAAAGGAAGGAACTTCTGATAACATGCAACAGCGTGCGTAAAGCCTGAAGACATTTTGAGTGAAATACGCTAGTCACAAAAGGACAAATGTCGTACAAGTCCACTTGTACTCAGTACCTACAGTAGTCAGATTCCCAGAGTTGGGAAACAGAAAAGCAGTTCCCAGAGGCCAGGAAGAGAAAGAATGGAGGTTTAGTGTTTATTAAATGGAGTTTCAGTTTTGGAAGATGAAGAATTTATCAGGATGGATGGAGGTGATGGTTGTACGACAATGTGAGTGTACTTAATGCCACAGAACTATACACTTAGAAGTGATTAAAATGGTAAATTTTATGTTATGTATATATTATCACAGTGAAAAATACAACATATAGAGAAAGATAGAAAATTTATAATATAGCAAGAAAACATACAAGCCAGAAAAGATAAGATGACGGAAGTCCAAAGTAGCAAATATGACAACAAATATCAGTGGGTTAAACTCCCCATAGACTCTCATATGGAACACAGTTATTTCAATTTTCTGCTGTTTTCAATAGGCACTGTGAATATGTAGTAGTCAGCAAGAATCTTCATGAGCCATTACTAATATTAAGAATAATCACATAAAGCATAAACTAGAAGTGCAAAAAGAACTTGGCATAAACACAACTGTGATAGGAAGCTTTAACACACCTCTTTCAGTCCTTGGCAGATCAAGTAGGTAAAAATTAAAGTAGAAACACGAACAGTCTTATCAAATGCTCACAAAAAATATGGAAAAATCAGGACAAAGAGAATTTTCAATATTCTAAAAAGAAACTGTACCGACTACATCTTTTGACCAGTGCAAAACAACAACAAAAAATAATGACTATATACAAAATAATTCCAACTACTTGGAAATTTTTTAAAAATAACTTAAAACAACAGAAACACAAAGACACTTCAGTTAATCTCATCAAATAAAAAGACAATTACAGTAAGAAAAATTGAAATCAGAAAGATACAGTCACAGGTATAAAGAGATTATTCTTCTAAACCATAGGCTAATTAATTCAACATCTGAAATAAAGTAGATGAAGTCCTAGAAGAAAATTAATGAGGAAAATCAACTCAAAAGAAGTAAGAACATTTTAAGGGCAACCACTATAGAAGAAATAATAAGATTGTTAAGAAGATGCCAGGCTCCATTTACTGGTGTCTCCAGGAAATATACAGTTCCCATAAATTTTTTCAGAGTGCCAGAAAAACATAGGTCCAAATATCCAGACTTTACAAATGAAAACATTTGTCACTTTTGCTACTGATTTTTTTTTTTTTAAGTGTAATTGATACAATAATTCTCATAAAATGGAAGTCTCCTCACTGACTGCTTTTCTCAAGCCCCATTCCCTCCCACTCATCTCCCTTCTTCCGCTTTAACAATCCTGACCATGCATGAGTTCTGGATCCTTACAGGCTCTTTTCCTTTTAAAGGTGAAGCTTTTAATCTGTGAGGATAATACGAACCACTGAGATGAAAGAAAAATGCTCAGCTATTTAGAAAAATATATATATAAAGCCAGTTCCCAGTATCCCTTCACTGTTGTTTAGTCACTAAGTCTGACTCTTTGCAACCCCACAGACCATAGACCTTCAGGCTCCTCCCCATGGGATACCCCAGGCAAGAAGACTGGAGTGGGTTGCCATTTCCTTCTCCGAAGATCTTTCTCAAGATCTTCCTCACTTAGGGATCAAATCTGCATTCTTGAGTTGCAGGCGGATTCTTCACCACTGAGACACTGGTGAAGCCCATATTCCTCATACACCAAAATAAATTCCAAGTAAATGAAAGAGTTACATACAGAAACAAATCACAAAAGGAACCAGAGGAAAAAGGAGGTAGGAGGTCAACATTCACCTAAACTTGTGTATATGAAGAACATATGCTGAAGGGCCTGAAAACGTCAAATGAAAATTCAAAACTTCAAAATTAGAAAACATAATTTCATAATGCAGGAATAAGCAGGGAATCTGAGAAGACAATCCATAGAAGAAGAAATACAAACAATTAATTAACAAAAAATTCCCAAACTGTTATTGTATCTCTAGTTACAGAAACAGGCAAAATAAGATTCTAACAATGAGATATTCTTTCATCTGGTCCCTCCCCTAATTTGATAGTTTGGCAAAAATTAGAGAAAGGTAAGAATGCTTAGAAGCCGGTGGGGGATATGGCCCTGATATATTAACAACAGCAATGTAAACGGACAGGAAAATTTTTATCAAAATTTTAAAAATCATGCCCACTAACTCGATGACTCTGCATCTGAACATTTACATGAAAGAAGCTTGAAAGGTATGCCAACTCTCTGTATGCCTCATTTTTAACTGGAAACAAAGGATACAAACTAAATACAAATTGGACACTGGCTAATCAGTTATAATACATTTATATGATGGAAGACTTTGTGGCCTTTAAAAATTATACAGTAAAGAATATTTAATAACAAGAAAATGCTCATGACATTATTGACAGAAAAAAAGTAGGTCACAAAACTTTACCCGTGAAATAAAAGTGGTCTTCTCTGGGTGGTGGGACTGCATCGAATTTTTACTTTCCATATTAGATTTTTTTCCCATTGATTTTTTTTTTTACAATTAACATACTGAAATTTTTATAATCAGAGAAAAGATATAAATAAAATTCAGTATTTAAAGTAGAGATTGCTCAGGGAGAGTATACAAAGTGAAAAGGGCAAGGAATAGAACTCAGGTGAACAACTAGATACAAATGACTGGAAACATTTGCTTGTTCTCAAAACAGTAAGGCTTCTTCATCAGCCTTAAGTGTGGTCCACATACTGTAACTGAATTTGCTTCCTGTTTGTTCACCTAAGTCTCCCTTGAGTTTCAGTGACTTAATCACAGGTGACACTCTGACCAGATCCCTCTTTATGAGTGCACCTATCAGAAAGAATCCTCAAGAATCATTCCATGACCCAGGGAACGGTGCAAGCAGCATTCCTCTTCCCGGCTCCCTCGTGGAGCTCTAGGTGGGGAACACACACTTCCCAATTACCTTACTTTCCCAATTACTCTTCTGCCACACTTACCCTTCCAAGCTGCTTCCAAACGGGAAAGAGAGAAGATCTGGGGTCCAAGGTTAGAAGAAATGGATTTTACAGTCCTTCCTCTCCTCCTACTGGGAGGCTACTGCCTCCTCCCCAAACCCAGATTCCTCAGGAAAGTGGGAGGGGAAAAGGGGAAGGGAGCTTCCAGATCTTCAAGGAAGATAGAGAAAAAGGAAGTGGTCTTAACAAAAGCCTTATTTCCTCATTTACATGATTAGGTGGTGAATGAACTGGGCCAGATTGAAAATGTTTTCTTGAAACATTCAATATAAATTTCATTTTGGAAAAAAAAAAAATATATGGCACCATGAGAGTTAACTTTAAAACATTTTTTTGGGAATTTGGGGGCAGTTCAGAAGTTGGTTAGGACCTTGTGCTTCTTCTCCAGAGGGTGCAGGTTCGATCCCTAGTCAGGAACTAAGATCCCACAAGCCTTGCAGTGTGGCCCCCAAAAAACAAAATAAAGCATGTTTTAAAAGGTGTGCATTAAATCCTTGTTTAAAAAATCTTTGGCAGTTTCTAGATAGTAGAATTTACTGAAGCTCTCCTATTTGGCAGCTGTTTTACATACACATGACTCAGTAATCAGCACAGGGACATATGATGTCTTAATATTACATGTTCAAGAAGAGGAAAAGGAAATTTAAAAATCTGATTCTAAAACTGTATTCTTACAATACTGTGAAGATTTCAGAGGGTCTTTAAAATATCTTTTGGGAGCATGTTGAACTACTCCAAAGTTAAAAGTTATTAAGTTATCAAATAAAGAATTTTAATGAGGAAAATGAAAAAAAAAAAAAAGATTGCAGTCCTGGTCTTTGCACAGGACTTTGAAATGTGGCTAATCTGATAAAGGGAAAGAGTATTTACAAGAGGAAATGTTTAGGTGTCCCTTTGCTGATAGCAGCAAGCTTACTCTCCTCAGATAACAGGCTTTAGTTAGCCTGTTAGTTGTTGGCATAATTAACCACTATCAAATGAAACCACTATCAAAAGTCTCAGCCTGAGACCTCACCTCTCAAGAACTTCTTCATTGAAAAAGAAATTCATTTCAGTCACCAGCCAGTTTCCCAAACTTGGATCCCAGAAGGTCTCTCAGTTTCACTAAGTCCTTTTCAACTTCTTGGACTTAAATCCCACCAATTAGACCAAAGACTCTGGGAAGGCTCACAGCTTAAGAAACCCACCTCAATGATCTCTGACAACTCCAAGCTTATGAAAATGGTACACAGTAGGTACTCAGTGAATTTTTCTTGAATATATTTGGTGGAAAGGTAGCTTAATAGTTGCCCTAAAGTGAATAATGAAAGTAACCCCAAAGACTATTCAGAAATGGAGAATTTTTCCATCTTCTCTATGAGAGCATAACTGGATTTGATCCATTAATGAGCCATATGAATCTTAATGAGCTTCTCAATCCATATTTTTGACTGACAATTATATTCCTTTATTGATTTAATTCTGGAAAGGAAAACAAAAACTTTAATGGTTCTAAAATACAGGGAGAATCATTAACTAATTAGAATACTTTAAATATTCTGCCTCCTCAAAGAGCCTAATCAAAACGTCTGGGCCTTGGCAAAATGCGACTAGACCTAACTGCCTCTTACCAGCTGTGATACTGAGAGTTACATAATGCCACTAAACTCTGTTGTTGTCATCAACAGAGCAAGAAGTATATACCTACCTATAGAATTGTTGTGAGAATTTTAAGACATAATCATAGGCTGCCATCTATGGGGTCACACAGAGTCGGACACGACTGAAGTGACTTAGCAGCAGCAGCACAGACACGGTGACATGATGCCATGATGCATGGTAGTCAATGTGTAGTAGTTATAAACACCATCATCATCATCAAACAGTACCTGGAAAATACAAGGCCTGCTAAAATTTAAGAACCCCGGAAGGTCCCTTGGAGAAGGAAATGGCAACCCACTCCACTACTCTTGCCTGGAAAATCCCATGGACAGAGGAGCCTGTGGGCTACAGTCCACGGGGTCGCAAAGAGTTGGACACGACTGAGCTACATCAATTTCACTTTCTTCACTTTAGAATTGTAGCAGTATAGCTTTGTCACTTAAGAAGTGACTTCTGAAGTCAGATAATCCAGGTTTTGCCAACAATTAGTTGTCTGACCTGGGGTCCTTAACTAGGGCCTCAGTTTTCTCACCTATAAAATGGGGTCCATAGTATACATTTCATAGTTTTCTTCTGAAGATCGTATAAACCAAGAAATAGAAACTGTTTAGAATAATACTCAATACATGTTCTCTCTTAACCTAGCACCAAGAATAGGACACAGCACACAGTCTGCACTCTCAATATTTTAGGAATAAATTATTTTCCCGTTACTTTTCCTCTTGAATATAAGAAATTAGTTAAGGAAATCTTTTGATATTTTGTGCACATCTTCCTAGGATAATCTTGAAGCTATCTGGGGTGGTTTGAACGTAAACATGCAAAGCCTAGATGGTCACTCTTTTCACTGGATGTTATTTTATGACACCTTTGTCAACAAAGCTTCTTAATGATTCTATACCTCTGCTTAAGTTGGACATTTTGTCTCACAAAACAAAACAACACTACCTTTGTTCTGTTTTTTTTTCCCCCACATTCCCCACTGTTGTCCAGATCTTCAACTTTTTACCTAGTCATTCTTAATCAGTTAAATCCTTATCAAGCCTCATCTCTCTCCTGATGGACTGGATTGGGGAGATAATAAATTCTTTTACTGTTGGAAACACATCTGCTATGTTCTGACTTTGCTTTGATATTGGCAAATCAATTATTATAGAATTCTATAACCCAACAGCATCTGATTCCATTTTCTGGCCTTGAATTCAAGATAGTTTGGAACCTGCTTACCAATAATAAATAGTTTCTGCACATGGCAGAATGGAGAAGTAAATACAACTAGCCTAATTATCCAGGTTTCCCCTTAGGCTTTACTCTGAGATGTTTTCAGGTATTTTTGCATTCCTCTGATAAATTAAGGGAAACATAGTCAACACCTGAGCGCCAGCTTCTAAATCACCTAGCAAACAGGAAAATCAAGACATTGATCCAATTCCTAACAACTTTTTTGTTAATGGGCTGAGCCCTCAAATGCCTGGAATCGAGCTGACAGCATTTCTGAAACTTTTACACATTGTTTCCATTAGATGAATTATATTAGGAGAGCTGATTATTATAATATTGATGGTTATACCAAAAACTTCCCCAAAGAATATCCTCTGGAAGAAGCCTCATTGAGAATAAAAGAATCACTAAATTGATTTATTCTACAACTCAGTAGGATGAATGGTGTTTACATGGACGGGGGTGGGAGAAAGGCTCAAGAGGGAGAGGGTTATGTATACTTATACAGGATTCATGTTGTTGTAAAGCAAAAACTAATACAATATGGTAAAGCAATTATATTCCAATAAATAAATACATGGATAAGATCATTATTTAATAATTAATCCTTCTTTGCTTACTTATTTTCAGGGTAGACATTTTAGACCTTGTTAAAAGGGATCATTTCTCTCTTGAACATACTCTACTCCCAACTTTAAGTTTGCTCACAATGGTGATTTAGGTAATTGGAAGGTTACTGTGGACTGACGGTTTTTTTTTTTTTTAAAGTAACCTATAAGTAGCTTTCTCAGAGCTAAACACTCCATAGACCTTCTTTTCAAACTGATCTTGGGGAAGAATACCCTGTTTAAGAACACTAGCTGATAGGTCAGGTGAGCCAATCTTGAACCCCCTGTGTCTAGGTATTCACTCATTTAAAAATTTAATGAATGCCTACCGAGTCCCCAGTACGGTGCTAGTTCTTAGAGTACTAAGATGAGTAAGAGGCAGCCTCTTTGGTTGCTTCTGAGTTCAATGCAGTGACAGAGCTCACAGGAGAGTGGTGAGGAGTCCTCAAAAATATTTCTTCAAAAATACTTGAATGTTTGGGATGGACATGTACAAATTGTTATTATCAAAATGGATAACCAACAAGGACTTACTGTACAGCAAATGAGCTCTGTTCAATGTTATGTGGCAGAGCAGTTGGGAGGGGAGTTTGGGGGAGAACGGATACATGTATATATATATATGGCTGAGTCCCTCGCTGTTCACCTGAAACTATCACAACGTTGTTAAGCAGCTATGTGGGCTACGTCGCTTCAGCCATATCCAACTCTTTGTGACCCTATGGACCATAGCCCACCAGGCTCCTCTGTCCATGGAATTCTCCAGGCAAGAATACTGGAGAGGGTTGCCATGCCCTCCTCCAGGGGATCTTCCCAACCCAGGATCAAACCCACATCTTATATCTTCTGTGCTGGCAGGCAAGTTCTTTACTATTGCCACCTGGGCTATAATTGGCTATACTCCAGTATATTAAAAAAAAAAAAGTACCTGAATGACTAATAACACACTGGGTCCAGTGCTATGGGTGGGCATTTAGTAGGAGAAAAGATAGACATGTACCCTGTTTTCATACAGCTCATGGCTTAACAGGAAAGACATCATCATTTATTAGATTACACAATAAATAATTATGGAAAAGTACAAGATGCTTAAGAATATACAACAAAGGTAGAGAGAAGAATTGCTTTTGATAAGAAAGCTACTGGAAGTTAAGACATGGCAACAAATAAAACTCAGAGACAAAGTCTTAGTAGGTTTAAATTCTTTTGTAAGCACTTTATTCTTTCAGACAATAACTGGGAGACTTCAAGTTTAGCCAACTGTGTCTATAAACTCATTAAGAAAAGCAGATTTGCGGCTGTTACCCATGGTCTGAGTACAGCTTATCTTGATGATGACCAGGTTTTCCCATAAAACTTACAAGTATACACTGATGGTGCCAGCAGGTCCTGTCCACTTAGAAAACTTCAGTGACACACACTTAAGACACCTATAATAAGCTGACTGCTGGCCCCCAAAGATATTCACGTGCTAATCACCAGAACCTGTGAATGTTACCCTTTACAGCAAAAGGGACTTTGCAGACAAGGATCTTGAAATGGAGAGATGAGCTGGAATTATCTGGGAGGGCCTGATGTAGCCACAGAGGTACTAATAAGGAGGCGGAAGATCAGAGCGAGTAGAAGGCCATGTTAGACAACAGGAGCAGAGACTGGGGTGCTGTGGCCAGGCCTGAGGAACGCTGTGCTGTCTAGAAGTTGCAGGAGACAAAGGAACGGATTTCCCCCTGAAAACTCAGGGGGGAAAACAGCCCTGCTGACATCTTCATTTTAACCCCTTAAAATGCACTTTGCCGTCTGACTTTCAAATATGTAATAGAATAAATCTGTGTTGTCTAAAGTTTGTGATATTCTGTTCCAGCAGCAATAGGAAACTAATACAGCATTCAATTACTGATGTAAACTAAAAAGGGTCTTGGGGGCTTCCCTGCTGGCTTAGTGGTAAAGAATCTGCTGGCCGATGCAGGAGGTACCGGTTCCATCCCTGATTTGGGAAGATTCCACATGCCATGGAGCAACTAGCCCACGGGCCACAACTACTGAGCCTGTGTTCTAGAGCTGTGTGCGTTAGTCACTCAGTCATGTCCGACTCTTTGTGACCCCATGGACTGTACAGCCTGCCAGGCTCTTCTGTCCATGGGATTTTCCAGGCAAGGATACTAGAGTGGATTGCCATTTCCTTCTCCAGGGGATCTTCCCGACCCAGGGATCGAACCCAGGTCTCCTGCACTGCAGTCAGATGCTTTACCATCTGAGCTACTAGGGAAGCCCTGGGGAGCCGTAATTACTGAGCCTATGTGCTGCCACTACCTCCTGTGTGCCCTAGACCCTCCGCTCCCCAACAAGAGAAGCCACTACAATGAGAGGCTTGGGCATTGCAACTAGAATGTAGCACCTGCACAACCAGAGAAAAGTCCACACAGTGACAAAGACCCAGCACAGACAAATAAATAAATAAAAAAAATTTTTTTAAGGAGTCTTGGGAATCTTTATGGAAAAGTTAATTTGATTGACATTTCCTAACCACTGGTGTATTCTGCTGCTATTCTACCTGTAGAAGCAAAATACTCTTTGTCTTCTCCCTTGGTTATAGTACACACTCAGAGAAAACTACAATGGAAAACTTAATGATGATACATAGTATGGAAAGGATTTTATTTGAAAGTGAATCGTGCTGTTACAGTCCCTCTTCTGTTACATTCACACACATATAACTGGATCCTGCAACACGACTAAATGGATGCATGCCGCCTGCTATAGCAAATAGGAAGCAAGCATCCTATACACGGGGAAGTGTAACTATCGTAATTAAAGTGGCTCTAGGAAGCAAATGAATCCATTGTATCGTCACCAGCAAGCATATCGTAGCGTCTACAATTAAAAAACCCCAATCTGATGTGACAAATATTTACCAGCTCTCAAATGCTTCCCAGTGCTGAACACTTTACCTCTGTGGATCCAGTCCTCAACCTGTACTGGGCCTATGAGGCTGACCTGTGCAGACTGTATCAATGGGCTTCCTTCTGCATACTGCCTTCTCTTCTGTGGTTTCTGGAAGCTCTGCCCACATACTGGTAAATCATTCATTTATTATTAAATTCACCTCCAAGTTGAGTGTGCATCTTTACCTATCTTACACAATCATTTCACCCAGTTATATTTTGAAGCAAAGCAATTCTGAGATGAGCTGGAATTATCTGGGAGGGCCTGATGTAGCCACAGAGGTACTAATAAGGAGGCGGAAGATCAGAGCGAGTAGAAGGCCATGTTAGACAACAGGAGCAGAGACTGGGGTGCTGTGGCCAGGCCTGAGGAACGCTGTGCTGTCTAGAAGTTGCAGGAGACAAAGGAACGGATTTCCCCCTGAAAACTCAGGGGGGAAAACAGCCCTGCTGACATCTTCATTTTAACCCCTTAAAATGCACTTTGCCGTCTGACTTTCAAATATGTAATAGAATAAATCTGTGTTGTCTAAAGTTTGTGATATTCTGTTCCAGCAGCAATAGGAAACTAATACAGCATTCAATTACTGATGTAAACTAAAAAGGGTCTTGGGGGCTTCCCTGCTGGCTTAGTGGTAAAGAATCTGCTGGCCGATGCAGGAGGTACCGGTTCCATCCCTGATTTGGGAAGATTCCACATGCCATGGAGCAACTAGCCCACGGGCCACAACTACTGAGCCTGTGTTCTAGAGCTGTGTGCATTAGTCACTCAGTCATGTCCGACTCTTTGTGACCCCATGGACTGTACAGCCTGCCAGGCTCTTCTGTCCATGGGATTTTCCAGGCAAGGATACTAGAGTGGATTGCCATTTCCTTCTCCAGGGGATCTTCCCGACCCAGGGATCGAACCCAGGTCTCCTGTACTGCAGTCAGATGCTTTACCATCTGAGCTACTAGGGAAGCCCTGGGGAGCCGTAATTACTGAGCCTATGTGCTGCCACTACCTCCTGTGTGCCCTAGACCCTCCGCTCCCCAACAAGAGAAGCCACTACAATGAGAGGCTTGGGCATTGCAACTAGAATGTAGCACCTGCACAACCAGAGAAAAGTCCACACAGTGACAAAGACCCAGCACAGACAAATAAATAAATAAATAATTTTTTTTTTTAAAGGAGTCTTGGGAATCTTTATGGAAAAGTTAATTTGATTGACATTTCCTAACCACCGGTGTATTCTGCTGCTATTCTACCCGTAGAAGCAAAATACTCTTTGTCTTCTCCCTTGGTTATAGTACACACTCAGAGAAAACTACAATGGAAAACTTAATGATGATACATAGTATGGAAAGGATTTTATTTGAAAGTGAATCGTGCTGTTACAGTCCCTCTTCTGTTACATTCACACACATATAACTGGATCCTGCAACACGACTAAATGGATGCATGCCGCCTGCTATAGCAAATAGGAAGCAAGCATCCTATACACGGGGAAGTGTAACTATCGTAATTAAAGTGGCTCTAGGAAGCAAATGAATCCATTGTATCGTCACCAGCAAGCATATCGTAGCTTCTACAATTTAAAAACCCCAATCTGATGTGACAAATATTTACCAGCTCTCAAATGCTTCCCAGTGCTGAACACTTTACCTCTGTGGATCCAGTCCTCAACCTGTACTGGGCCTATGAGGCTGACCTGTGCAGACTGTATCAATGGGCTTCCTTCTGCATACTGCCTTCTCTTCTGTGGTTTCTGGAAGCTCTGCCCACATACTGGTAAATCATTCATTTATTATTAAATTCACCTCCAAGTTGAGTGTGCATCTTTACCTATCTTACACAATCATTTCACCCAGTTATATTTTGAAGCAAAGCAATTCTATCAGAATCTAGTCTCTTCAAAATCAGTTGTTCTGCAAGGTCCAGACTGAAGTTATTTTAATACTCATTTGGTTATATCTGCCCCTGATGTTTTTCAATAAATAACTAATCTCTTCTAAGATTTATATTACAGAGCTCTAGGGTCTCAGTTGAGAAGCAGTCTAAATTTTTTCACAGATGCAAAGCTCTTTTCCAAGAGAAATTCAGACGTAGAGGGAAGGGGGATAACTCTTCATTTGGGTAAGAATAATGGTGAGACTTATATTTCTGCAACAGAATATCAACAGTCTTGACTGTAAAGTATGGCCTAAAAAGCATTTGGATCTCTTTAACTGGCAAATACTCCTGTCACTCACTAAAGAATTTAACCATGAAATAACTTTGATCTAGAAAAGATTAGCTAACATTTGATTCAACATTGAACATCCATCCACCTCAGTGCATAGAAGTCCCAGGTTTAATTCCATTTCCTGAATATAAAATGGTATCTGTACACTTCCCTACTGAAGGTATTCAATTTCATTGTTTCATTACTACTATAATGGATATCTCTGTACATATCTACTTGCAGACAAGCACACTAGGCAAGTACTAAGGTAAATATGAAAGGTATTATGTCTCACTTCTTGCTACTGCATGCTTTAATCACTTTTGTGTGTCTTCACCAATATTCTTTTCATTTTAAAGTAAAATATAATAGCACAGAAAATACAATGCAATGCATTTAGTAATGGTATTATCTTATAAAAATGACTGGGGACATATATGTACATATGGACATGTATATGTAGGTTTGTGTACTATGTGTGGCCCAATATGAAATGGTTTTCCTCAAAATATCTGAAAACTCTTCCATGACATATTAATAATACAGAAGTAGAATTTCTGTGTCACAGAATGTTTACATTTTTCAACTTCACTGGCTATTGACAATCTAGTTGATAAGTAAATTTATACTTCTATCAGAATGTAGAGAAATTCCTTCTTCTTTGTATCTTCAAAATGTTGTTTTAGAACTCTTTTCTTCCAGTCTAATGGATTTTGAATAACTTAACATTGTTTCGATTTGTATTTCTCTGATCCTCTAGTGAGGCTGTAAATTACCTAAAAATATATTTTATAAGCTTCCTCCTTACTTTTCTTTCTGATCGGCACTAATTCTTTCTATATTCTGGATACTGATCTTTGTCTTTTATGGAAGTTGCCAAAATTCTTTTCCTAATCTATTGTTTTGCTTTTAATTTTGTGGTGTGTCTAGTCATATAGAAAGAAGTTTTAAATTTAGATGTAGTGAAACATATCAACCTATCTTCTTAAAAATCATTTGTGATTTTTACTTTTTGCCTGAAAAATCCATCTATCCCTCAAGGTCATAAGAACATTCTCTTATATCATTTTATAATTTTTTAAAAAAGTTTTGCCTTTTTCCATTAAGTTCTTCAATTCATTTTGAATTTTTGTTATGGTGTGTAGAAAGGGTGTAATTCTATTTTATTTTTGATATGGAAACCCAATAGTTGCCACAACAATAATTGAGTAATTCAGTTTTTTTCCCCACTGAGTTGTCATACCATCTTCAAAAAATGCCAAACTGTTATATGTCCTTTGTCTTGTTCTGAGATTTCTATTATGTTTTACTGATCTGCTTATCTATTGCTACACTCATACCATAGCTTCAAAAAGTTTTAGTATCTGGGAAGTCAAGTCTCTTGCTCATCTTATATTTTTGGGATTGTTGAATATTTTTGAATTTTTTTCTTTTCCTTAACTAGAGTTATTTTTCCAGGTTCTGTGTAAAAAAAAAAAAAAAAATCTTATTAAGGTTTTAATATGTATTGCCCCTGACTGTCAACATTTCCACTGAAACTGCCTCAACAAAACCAAATGCCTCCATCTTTGTAGACCCCAGTAGGAAAAAATGATCCACCATAAGTACGGCCTCCACCTCACTCCCACATTCCCAATTCCATCTGAATCTGAGTGACGGAAACTTAATTGCACCTAGAAGCCTTAGCTGTGTTTGGGAAATGTACATCTTAGCTTTAAAGCCTCTGCAGAACAAGAAGATAGAGAAGAACCATGGATTTTTATGTTATAGCAGGTCATGAAATTGGTTTAGTGGAAAACGGCATTTTAAAAGACAAAATGGGACAGAATAGAAGCTATCTTAAGAATAAACATGTTTCATGAAAATTTTATATACATATTTTAATGTATTTTAAATATTCTCATCTAGTAGGCATTCATAAGGCAAGAAGAAAGAGAAATTGAAACAGAGACTGAGATTAGAAAGAGGTGGAAGAAGAGGGAAGAGAAAGAATCCATTTGTTATTGTGGTCATTTATCAATAAAGTCTGAAGGCCAAAGTTCTGGGAAGGTGACGAGATCTTATGTCCCAACTAACCTTATGTACTGCTGCTGCTGCTAAGTCACTTCAGTCGTGTCCGACTCTGTGTGACCCCANGGCCCAGGTGCAGGGACAGATGCCTCAGAGTGCAGGCCTACCGGGTCAGATTGGATCCCCAACTCCACCTGCTACCCACCCCTTTCTAAGTGGGCTTTCTTGAGTGGCCTACTGCTTCAGGTGCAGCCTGCTAACATAAGTCAGGAGACCCGGCTGACTGCTGTGTGACTTCAGGCAACTTCCTGGGCCTCAGTTTTCACATGTCTACAGTGGGGGCAACGCTAGCTGGCACCTCATGTCCATGTACACACTTGACAATCCTGGAAGCCTATTGTCCGTGTGAAGTGAGAGTGCTCTATACACAGAAGAGATCTCTTTGGCTTTGGCCTCTTGGTCTTTACACAGCAGCTCTTGTTTCACTGAGCCCTTAATTAAAAGCGAGCATTGTACTGTGCATGTGTATCAGTTATTGCTGCATAACCGACCACTCCAAAACTCAGGGGCTCAAAGCAACAAGCATCTATTTAGCTTTTGAATCTGTGTGTCAGTAATGAAGGTTAGGCTTGGCTAAGGGGTTTTTTGGGCCTTGGCTGGACTCGCTCATGCCTGGGGGATGGCTGATCAGCTGGATGCTGGGGATAACAAGACTATGTCCCTCATCATCCAGCAGACTTTTCTAGATGGTTCCCAGGCTGGAGGCAGGTCCAGAATGAATATCCACAAGGCTTCTTGAGGCCTCAGCTTGGCTCTGGGATATTGTCACTTTGTATTCTGTTGGCCAAAATAAATCACAAGGCCAGCCCCAGTTCAAGAGATGGGGGAACAGTTCTATCCTTGAAGGAAGGAGGTGAAAAGTCACATTGCAAAGGGTGTGAATATGGGGAGGGGTAGAGACTCAGAGCCACGTACAGGTTGCACAACTCACAAGACCAGAGCTGGGCTGTGAGCCCAGGCCATCCACACTCCTCTCTGCACTGCTGGCTCCCAGCTCCCCGTTGCAGCTGGCAGACTTGAGGATGGGAGGGAAGGACACTTGTGAGCCTGAGTAGGATCAGGAATGGTCTGTAATGGGGCTGCAGGGGGAACTCTTGGGAGAGGGATGGAGCCAGCAAGAGGATGACTTGGGGTTGGAGGTGTGGGAGGCTTCCTGCGGGGGCCATTGTTGGGGGCCGACGTCAGAGCCTGGCGGTTCCTCCATGGGGAAGCCTGGAGAGGGACCACAGTGAGGTCAGGCCCCACTGCCTTCTCTGGCTTTTCGTCTGTCCCGCAGTCTGTCCCATCAGTTGGAAGGGGCGTGAAGTTCTATGGGTCCCAGAGCGGACTGAACCCTGGGCATCCGTGCAGAGGCAGCCAGGCGGGAATCAATTCATTGGTTAGCCCCTTGCCTCAAAACAGGGCAGTAAGTGGGCTGGGGAGAGGCCCGTGTACATTCATAAACCAGCTGATTGAAAAGCAATATTTCAGATAAATACAAGCCAGCGATCTATCAGTGGTTGTAATAAAACCCAGGCTTCAGGCTGTGATTTTATTTTGAAATAATAAGAATTGCTTGATTCTTTTTACTTGAGTTACCATGGTAATTCCAGCGTGGAGCAGTGTTATATTGATTTAGAAAGTGGACAGTAATATTTCTTTTGTGTTATTCTGTTTCTAGGCCTTGATTTCTAATTTCCACTTGGAGATTACTTTTATAAATTTCTTAAGTCCTTCCACTTTTTTTCCTCTCACAGTATAATTTTCCTCTCATACGCCGCTATGTTCTGAGCTTATTGGTTTGCTCTTATTTTAAATTAAACTTGCTGGTTTCAAATATTGAAATGACATCTTTGTCTGTGTCTGTACTTTGGTTTAGCAAAATATTACAGTCTGACGCTTTCTGCTCAATAATTTAAGGGAGGCATTCTGTCGGCCCTCACTGGGTGCTGATAACTTATGACTCAACCAACGCAGACCTTAAACTCCTGACATTTTAATATTGTGTGGTGGGAGCGGCCGCCCCTCTGCTTGGAATCTCAGTGGAGAAAAATCCATGTGGTACCCCAGAAGGGAGTTTTAATAATTCACCTTTGCTGGATGGCACAATGACTTGATAGACGGGGGAGGGAGGCTGGTTCTTTTTGGATAAGTGGGAGCAGCCCTGGTCTGGGCTCCAGTGGCCCCCACGGGCACCCACTCCATCCAGACTTTCCTGTCTCCTGAAACTTTAAAAACTCCAGTTCCTGATCCCTTGGTGATAGACTGTACAGCCTGGATTGTGGGGGGGGCTGCCTATGGATTGTGGGGGGCTGCATCATGAATGCTTGAACTCTCCGTTTCTTAGTTTCCCGAGTGAAACTAGCTTGGGCTTAGTCAGACAGACTGAGTTCAAATGCCACTTTGGTCACTAGGTAATTCTAGGTAGTAACTGAATAGTAATTCTAACTGCTGAAACAGGTATGATCATGACCGTCTTCACACAGCTCTTGATGGTCTTAAAGGTGATTGATGTGGTTTCCCTCACATTCCTAGGCTTTTGGGAGGAGCAGGGGAGAAAGTGGATGTGGGTGTGCGTTGGAAAGTTTACTGTGCTCCAGATGTGCCTGGGTTCAGAGCTCTGGCAGGAGTGTTCTTTGGAGAGGACCCGGGGCAATGACTCCACAAGGAAGTGGGTCAGCCCCACCCACTTTCCTGGTCTGCCCAGCGGAGAACAGGGAATCCGCTGCAGCAGGCTAGAGGGTGTTCTCTGCCCCCCGACCTCTCCATACTACACAGCAAGAATGGGGCTCCAGGAGGATCACAACAACAGGGGTTGCAGGGCAGAGATCTGTACACAGGCCCCCTCTCTCTGGCCTGAGGAAAGGTCCTTCCTGTCCTGTCTGTACCCGCCAGTGTGGTGGTGTATTAGTTATCTCTTGCTGTGTAACAAATCATTTCACAATTTAGCAACTTAAAGAAGAACCCACTTTTTAATCTCACAGTGTCTCTAGGTCAGGAGTCCAGGTACTCAGCTGCGTCTTCTGCTCAGGGTCTGTCATAATAATCAAGGCACCGGCTGGGACTGTGGTCTCATCTGAAGATTCATCTGGGGGAATGAGCTTTCAAGCTCACTCATGTGGTGCTTGCTGCTGCTGCTGTAAAGTCGCTTCAGTTGTGTCCGACTCTGCGACCCCATAGACGGCAGCCCACTAGGCTCCTCTGTCCCTGGGATTCTCCAGGCAAGAACACTGCAGTGGGTTGCCATTTCCTTCTCCAATGCATGAAAGTGAAAAGCGAAAGTGAAGTTGCACAGGGTGTGGAGGATCATTGCGCGCCTATGTGCTCAGTTGCTTCAGTCTGTCCAATGCTTTGTGACCCCAGGGACTGCAGCCCACCAAGCTCCTCTGTCTGTGGGATTCTCCAGTCAAAAATACTAGAGTGGGTTGCCATGCCCTCCTCCAGGGGATCTTCCCAACCCAGAATCAAACCTACATCTCCTGAGACTTCTGCACTGGCAGGTGGATTCTTTACCCACTGAGTTACCTGGGAAGCCAGGGGATCACCGGGACAATCTTAAGAAGCTTCCTATTGCTTGTGAGAGGTCAGCCTCCGGAGTAGCATCTCAGGCCCCAGGGGTCCAACAGCTTAGCTGCCCCCAGAGAGAGTGACTCACCTCTACCCCCAGGAGGCCCAGCGCCTCTAGTCACTGCATCACCCCATACCAGGGAAAGACACAGATGTCCCAGCACCATTCATTTCATCTTCACAGCACCTCCAGGAGGCTGGAGCTCAGCATTAGTCCCGTTTTGCAGAGGAGAGGGTTATGCCCAGAGAGGGCAGGCTTGCAAAGCACTTATCTGTTACTCCAGGGCCTCTCTTCTCTCGGAGGAGATGAGGGTCGTTCTTTCCTGTGGCAGCCTCCCCACAGCAGTGGGACTGAGGGCCTCAGCCCCTTGCCCGCTCTGCTTAGGTGGAGCTGGCATCTTTGAGGTAGCCTGGGCAGAGGCCAGCTCAGCAGTTTCTCACCTGTGAACAGGGCTGAAGGAGACTCTCCTGTGGGCTGGGACAAGGATGGAGACCAAAACTCATGCCTCCTCCACCTGGCTCTGCCACCAATATGTCCCTGGGCAGGCCTCTTCCCCTCTCTGGGGTTATGTTTTCCCATTTATGTTTCCAGGGTTGCTGGCTGCTTGATGTCCAGCTATACCATGCATGGAGACGTGACCACTGGTGGGAAGCAGTTGGGGTGAGGCCAAGACCAGGAGAGAGACATTACCCCATTGATGTTGCTGTGTCCTTCTTTCGTCTCCTGGGGTCAGGAGAGGTAGAGATCCCAGGTGAAAGCATCTGTGGTCTCCAATGCTCCATACTTGGTCAGGTGGACGATCCCATCCCTGGCTCTTCCCAGGCAGAGCTCAACTAGGAGACAGAGGGGACTCTTGGAATAGGCCTAAAGCCTGGAGGACAGTGAGCCTGTCCCAGCTTCAGACCTGAGAGGACCCTGGTCAATTATGTCCTTTTATCAGTGGTTGGGAGGCGGGGGTATGAATGCGCCAAGAAGCATCCATTAATAATTCTTTGCTGACGCTGAGATACTCAGCTGATACTTTCTGAGTAGAAAAGTCCAAGGCCCAGCAGAGGCTGCCTGCAATCTGGGATGGGACATCAAGGCTGAACCTCATCTCTTTGCCTGTTGACCAGAGGCAATCTCTTGTAGGTGGCCATTCTCATGCCAGCCAGAGGCTGCTCCCCAGCTTCCAGGCATCCCAGCAGGGCTTAGGGCTCCCAAGGAGCAGAGGACAGTGGGCGGGGCTAACTTGGGCACAGGTCCCGATTAGTACTCAGCTGAAGTACAGAGTATGATGTTTTGACCTGCTTTTTTGCCCCTTAGGATATTTTCACACTACTCTTTGATCCTCAGAATGCTTTATCAGATCAGTGCTAAAATATGCCTTTTATACGAGAATAACATCTCATTAGTATTATTGAAAATGTAAATAAAAAAATAATCCAGGAAAAAACTTAAATTAGTTGAAATAATTAACACAAAGCAAAACTGGCAACAGTTTAGACTGCACCTGGCAAAATATGTTATTGACTAAAAATTGACAGAAGAACCAAATCTTCCTGATAGAATTTAGACCTGCCAAAGTTGGCTCAGGAAATATTTTCTGGTATAAATAATTACTACCAAAAAAAAAAAATATATCCTCAGCAACAATGAAAGTTCTAGTTTGAAAGATTTCATCTGAGCACCAAACTGGTCATGAGCCACATAGTAACTTAAAATTTTAAGAATAATTTATCCCAATGAGAATAATTCCAATATAATAAAATGGAGGAGAAATTGTTTAACACTAATGAATAGAAAATTGATCAAGGCATCAAACTGATTTAATGAAGCTCATTAAGAACTACTTTCTTAATGAAATGTAATTAAGATATAATGCTTATTAATATATAGCTGTTAGGGGCTAGCCCCTAGTAGTAGATGTTTAGTAAATATTTGTTGCATGACCTGTGGATGAATGAGTTAACAGGTAAAGGAAGGCAGGAGAGGAGCAGACAGAATGAAGAATTCCTTTATCCCAGAGAGAGGGCAGATTTTCATTTTATTAAGATCATTTGGGCTACTCTGGAATGTTTTCCAAAACCACCAAGCAATTCTCCAATTCTCAGTGGTCACCTACTGGATGTCCTACAAATTTAACTCACTTCTGACATCTATCTACCCAGAGGTGACGTCAGAACCCACAGGTCCAGGGCTCATTCCCACAAGACTGCCTTCACTTCTGAAGTCAATCTCAAGTCCAGGTGTCTCCTGTACTTCAGATCAACATGCCAATAAGCAGGGTTCCCTACACCCCCTCCTCAGGTGAGATCATCTCCTAGAATGGCTCACAAAGCTCAGGAAAGCATTTCCTGTCATTTACCAGTTTGCTCTAAGGATATGATAAAGGATACAGATGAGCAGGTGGATGAAGAAGCACATAGGGTGAGGTCTGTAGGGTCCCAAGCATAGCAGCTTCCATCCTGTGGAGCTGGCATGCATCACCCTCCTAATATGTGAACATGTTCACCAACCCAGAGCTCATCGAATCTTGTTCAGGACTCTGTATAGAGCTTCATCACTAGCCACCTCCCAGCCTTTCCTGGAGGTCAGTGGGTGAGGCATAAAGTTCTGACCATCTAATCATGAGGTCTTTCTGGTGACCAGCCCCAGCCTGAGGCTATCTAGGGGCCCCACCCTAAGTCACCTCATTAGTATAAACTCAGAGGTACTCATTGGAGAAGGAAATGGCAACCCACTCCAGTGTTCTTGCCTGGAGAATCCCAGGGACGGGGGAGCCTGGTGGGCTGCCGTCTATGGGGTCACACAGAGTTGGACACGACTGAAGTGACTTAGCAGCAGCAGCAGCAGCAGAGGTACTCAGTAGGGACGCCTTGTGAATACCGAAAGGTACTCCCATTACTCAGGAAATTCCAAGTTGTATAAGAGTTCAGTGCCAGGAACCTGAGACAAAGACAAAGATATATGACTGTTATATCTACTCAGTCCATTCAGTTCAGTCACTCAGTCGTGTCCGACTCTGCGACCCAATGGACTGCAGCACATCAGGCTTCCCTGTCCATCACCAACTCCCAGAGCCTGCTCAAACTCATGTCCATTGAGTTGGTGATGCCATCCAACCATCTCATCCTCTGCTGTCCTCTTCTCCTGCCTTCAGTCTTTCCCAGCAACAGGGTCTTTTCCAATAGGTCTGTTCTTCACATCAGGTAGCCCAAAGGATTGGAGCGTCAGCTTCAGCATTAGTCCTTCCAGTGAATATTCAGGACTGATCTCCTTTAGGATGGACTGGTTTGATCTCCTTGCAGTAGTCCAAGGGACTCTCAAGAGTTCTCCAACACCACAGTTCAAAAGCATCAGTTCTTTGGTGCTTAGCCTTTTTTATGTTCCAACTCTCACATCCAAACATGACTACTGGAAAAACCATACCTTTGACTAGATAGACGTTTGTCAGCAAACTAATGTCTCTGCTTTTTGATATGCTGTCTAGGATGGTCATAGCTTTTCTTCCAAGGAGCAAATGTCTTTTAATTTCATGGCTGCAATCACTATCTGCAGTGATTTTTCAGCCCAAGAAAATAAGTCTGTCACTGTTTCCATTGTTTCCCCATCTATTTGCCATGAAGTGATGGGACTGAATGCCATGATCTTAGTTTTTTGAATGCTGAGTTTTAAGCCAGCTTTTTCACTGTCCTCTTTCACTTTCATCAATAGGCTCTTTAGTTCCTCTTCACTTTCTGCCATAAGGGTGGTGTCATCTGCATATGTGAGGTTATTGGTATTTCTCCCAGCAGTCTTGATTCCAGCTTGTGCTTCATCCAGCCTGGCATTTCTCATGATGTACTCTGTATATAAATTAAATAAACAGGGTAGCAATATACAGCCTTGACATACTCCTTTCCCAATTTGGAGGATATCTACTCAGTCCATTCAGTTCAGTCACTCAGTCGTGTCCGACTCTGCGACCCCATGGACTGCAGCACATCAGGCTTCCCTGTCCATCACCAGCTCCCAGAGCCTGCTCAAACTCATGTCCATTGAGTTGGTGATGCCATCCAACCATCTCATCCTCTGNTTCTTGCCTGGAGAATCCCAGGGACGGGGGAGCCTGGTGGGCTGCCGTCTATGGGGTCACACAGAGTTGGACACGACTGAAGTGACTTAGCAGCAGCAGCAGCAGAGGTACTCAGTAGGGACGCCTTGTGAATACCGAAAGGTACTCCCATTACTCAGGAAATTCCAAGTTGTATAAGAGTTCAGTGCCAGGAACCTGAGACAAAGACAAAGATATATGACTGTTATATCTACTCAGTCCATTCAGTTCAGTCACTCAGTCGTGTCCGACTCTGCGACCCAATGGACTGCAGCACATCAGGCTTCCCTGTCCATCACCAACTCCCAGAGCCTGCTCAAACTCATGTCCATTGAGTTGGTGATGCCATCCAACCATCTCATCCTCTGTTGTCCTCTTCTCCTGCCTTCAGTCTTTCCCAGCAACAGGGTCTTTCTTAATGAAATGTAATTAAGATATAATGCTTAATTACAGGTTGCACAACTCTAGGGGCAGAAAAAGACCAGGCATGATGTAGGAGGGAAGTGTTCTTTGTTTTGAGTTTTATAGGATGACCACTCCCTACCCACTCCAGCCTCAGACTGCCCTCTGCTCCTTCCTGCAGTTCCCTTCCTTCCAAGAATCATTCTGGGCCTGTGGGTGGGTGGGGTGGAGATGGGGGACTAGATGGTCAAACTGGAGGCAGTTGAAGTCCTGGAAAGAAATGGTGGAGGGCGTGGCTAGAACTGTGACCTTGGGAAGGTGAGGGCTCCTCTGAAGTCTCCTGGTGGTCAAGATCTTGCCTAGAGCATTTCTACTAGCAAGGCTTGAGTTTCCAGAGTTGAGCCCCAGGGAAGGCAGACAGAGTCCTCAACTGCAAGCATGTCCTTATCCACTTTTGTCCCGGAGGCTCCTGCTGACCCTGCCCAGCTTTGGCCTGAGGCTCCCTGCACATGTGCTGTCTTCTGTGGCTGCCCCATGACTGGACCAAGCTTCTGGCTTTCCAGGCTTCAAAGGAGTGAGGTGAAGCCCTTGGCCTGAGGCAGGCGGGAGCATACCAGGGTAGGGGAGCAGCAAGTCCCGCCCAACCAGCTACCCACTTCCCACCAGAATCTCATTTGATTGGTCTATAAAGTGCTTCCTGGCCTTCACAGCTCTGGGCCTGTTTCCTCCCTCAGACTGGCTTCCATGAAAGCTCCTGGACTTCCCTGGTGATCTAGTGCTTAAGACTTCGCCTGCTAATGCAGGGGACACGGGTTCAATCACTGGTTCAGGAAGATCCCACATGCCGTAGGGCAGCTAAGTCCGTGCTCCGCAGCTACTGAGCCTGGGCTTCCTAGAGCCCATGCCCCACGAGAGGAGCCACCGCAGTGAGAAGCCTGTGCGTCACAACTAGAGCATAGTGCTCCGCTTGCCGCGGCTAGAGAAAACCCACTTGCAGCAATGACGTGCAGCCAAAACTAAAGTAAACATTTTTTTAAAAAAAACTCCTGATTCTGGGAAAGAGCCAAGTCCCTCTACCCTTATNTGAGAAGCCTGTGCGTCACAACTAGAGCGTAGTCCTCCGCTTGCCGCGGCTAGAGAAAACCCACTTGCAGCAATGACGTGCAGCCAAAACTAAAGTAAACATTTTTTTAAAAAAAACTCCTGATTCTGGGAAAGAGCCAAGTCCCTCTACCCTTATCCATGTCTAATACAGCCCACCTCCTGGTTATATGAGAGAAGATCAGAACCTGTGTCTGAGGGCACTTCCATGGTGAACCGAGTGTAAGGCCCTGGCTCTGCAGCGAGCTGTCCCTCAGGGCCTCTGTGCAGCACCGCTCCTGCCTGGCCTAGGGAGCCACCTAGACCATTCCAGCCTGGCTGCACTCTTCCCATGGCCCACCTTCCAGATGCCCCGCCTTCCCTTCCAGGGTAAAGGCTTCAGATTCCCTCCCCCAAGAAGAGAGCAGCCGCAAGAGCATCAGTCCAGGCCCCAGATTCAGGGCTGGCTAGGTGCAGCCTGCCACAGTGGGCCTGGCTCCCTCTGCTGACCACATGCTTCATCTTCTTGAGTCACCTTCTCAGATTAGCCACAGGGGGTGCCGCCCTGGCCTGGGCACTGTACTCTCTCCCTCCAGCAGTTTTCATTTGACCCCAAGGCAGCCTAGTTGCCTTCCTTCCTGGCCTTTGTGGCCTGGATCTGAGCTTGAACACCACGCCTAGGGGAGACTCTCAGGCCCTGAGAGAGGGTAGCACTCCTTACTGAACCTTGGCTGGGGACCTGGAGGACCTCACTCCCATCCTAGTCATAGTGCCTNACAGCTACTCTCATTTATTATAGATTGTCCTAGTAACTCAAAAGCAGCCACAGACAAAGTCAAGTAGTTGCAATGGAGCTGTATGATCCTCAAAGCCTAAAATATTTATTACTTGGCTTTTAACGGGGAAAAACAAGTTGCTGATCTCTGGTCTAGTTGGCTACCTGAGGCCTATCTTTGCATCTGTGTCCATAGTGGCCTTTATGCCACTTTCCTTATGCATCTTAATGTGAAAAAGGAAAGAAGATGGCCAGTTTATTCAAAGCGCTATAGTATAGATATGCCAAATGCTTACTAATCTGCATTATAGCAGTTAGTACGATATTCACATAACAATGGATATCCTGAGCCACTCTCAATTTTGTGCCAGTTTACCACAGATTCTTAATAGAAAATGTGGTAGTAAATAAACCAAGAAGAATTTTTCTGTCCCTAGCAAGCTAGCTAAATCGCTCAGTCGTGTCCGACTCTTTGCGACCCTGTGGACTGTAGCTCACCAGGCTCCTCCGTCCACAAGATTCTCCAGGCAAGAATATTGGAGTGGGTTGCCATTTCCTTCTCCAGGGGATCTTCCCGACCCAGGGATCGAACCCAGGTCTCCCACATGGCAGGCAGACGCTTTACTTTTTGAGTCACTAAAAAAAAAAAAAAGGAAGTTGCTCAGTCGTGTCCGACTCTTTGCGACCCGTGGACTGTAGCCCACCAAGCTCCTCTGTCCGTGGGATTCTCCAGACAAGAATACTGGAGTGGGTTGCCATTTCCTTCTCCAGCCACCAGGAATTCACTCATTAATTATATGGGATATTAATTGAATTGAGCTTGAGGTTAAAGCGTCTGCCTGCAATGTGGGAGACCTGGGTTCGATCCCTGGGTCAGGAAGATCCCCTGGAGAAGGAAATGGCAACCCACTCCAATATTCTTGCCTGGAGAATCTTGTGGACGGAGGAGCCTGGTGAGCTACAGTCCACAGGGTCGCAAAGAGTCGGACACGACTGAGCGATTTAGCTAGCTTGCTAGGGACAGAAAAATTCTTCTTGGTTTATTTACTACCACATTTTCTATTAAGAATCTGTGGTAAACTGGCACAAAATTGAGAGTGGCTCAGGATATCCATTGTTATGTGAATATCGTACTAACTGCTATAATGCAGATTAGTAAGCATTTGGCATATCTATACTATAGCGCTTTGAATAAACTGGCCATCTTCTTTCCTTTTTCACATTAAGATGCATAAGGAAAGTGGCATAAAGGCCACTATGGACACAGATGCAAAGATAGGCCTCAGGTAGCCAACTAGACCAGAGATCAGCAACTTGTTTTTCCCCGTTAAAAGCCAAGTAATAAATATTTTAGGCTTTGAGGATCATACAGCTCCATTGCAACTACTTGACTTTGTCTGTGGCTGCTTTTGAGTTACTAGGACAATCTATAATAAATGAGAGTAGCTGTGTTCTACCTAAACTTGCTTTTCTGTGGCTGTAAGTTTGCAGACCTCTGATCTAGATGTTGGTTTCTCCAGTATGATACCAGTTAGACATATGGGTCTATTGACATTGACTTTAAATTAATTAACATTAAACATCATTATTTTGTTCCCCCATACACTAACCACATTTTAAACACTTAAGAACCAAATATGGCTAGCATCTTCCATATTAGACCATTGCATATAGGATATTTTTATCTTTACAAAAAATTCCATTAACCACACTGATAGAGGACTTCAAACATGCTTATATGACTAACTCTAGTGATTATTATACTTATGGCACAAAATATAAGTACCTATGTCTAGGAAAACTCATAAGCTCCTAATATAGATTCCCAGACTACCCAGGGGTAAACTAAATCTGATTTTAGAAATATCTTAAAGAGTGAAATGAGTTAAATCTTGGTTCTTAGTAATATACTTTTGATTCTTAGGAAATTCTATGTCTCTGTCATCTTACCTGTTCTATGGGAAATGCAATGCCTACTGAATTTACCATAATGTGGTTTTGAACAGGGATTTTTGGAAGCAACTGGCAAATGTTTTAGGACCAAGTAATAGCATATAGCAGCAAAAATATTTGGGGGAAGACAAATTAGTGTGATAACTGATATTGTGGAAAGAGAGAGCCAGGAACTCAAATCCTAATTTTGCCATTTTCCGTGGGAATTTCTGCCAGATCCTTGATGTCTCAAAGCCACTTTTTGGTCACCATCAAAAGAAGGATATAAGTATTAGTCCCCTAGAGTTGTGAAGATCAAATAAGGTGATGAACTTAAGGCTGTTTAACACAGTGCCTGGTTCAGAGTAAGTCCTCAGTAAATGACAGCTATTACTGCTGCTAGCGTGATCAAGGAAGGAGAAAACATCCCATGAGGCATAAAGACTTCCTGCCACAGCAGAAATATCCAAGGGCTGAGTCACATTACAAGAAATGAAAGTAAGAAAGGTAGGCTAGAAACATGAGAGAAAAAGCAAGAAGGGAAGAAAATAGCATTTTAAGTATATACTGATTGGAGGAAATGGGTATATCATTTAGAAACTAATGGAAAATGTGCTGACTTCATGAGGATGGTATGAAGATGGATACAATTTAAATCTTTTGTTTTGCAAAATATGCAGAGATCACTTAAGTAGAACAGAGCTTCTAGAAATGCTCTCACATATTAAATGCTATCCAAATGGACATTATAATGGATTATTATAGCATTCTTCTCTAGACATAAGCTACTATTGACACTTACAGACCCTCTTAGAGACCTTCAGGTGAAATGATGTAGATCCTTTCTGGGTTGTATTGACTCATCCACCCAGGGTTCATCTGTTCCATCAAATGGGCATACCCAGAGACTGTGGGATGAAGTTAAAAATGGAATGAAGCCACCCAAATCTGTCTGCTAGTCATAGATGACCAACTGTTCCAGTTTACCCATGACTGAGGGGTTTGCTGGGACACCAGATTTTCATTACCAAAACTGGAACAGTTCTTGGAGAAAACCGAGATGATTATTCCCTATTAGTAATTAGGTATCTAGAAGGAAGGTTGCTTAATGTAGGCACTTGATAGACCAGGGTGATTAGCACTAACGTTCCTTCTAAGTCTATCGCCCTTGCTCCCAGTGTATGATGAAAACATTGGTGAAAATTAGGGAGCTGCAAACACCAGTTCTAGAATTCTGACCTTAGAATGACTAAATTGATTAGTTTTTTGTAAAATTCTGTAATACCTGGATGCTAATTTTTAAAAGCATCTTAGACGTTTTCTAGCTCTGCAATCTTAAAACCTTGAAAAGCTGTAGTGTAGCATTTTTTTCTTCAAAGAAAAGCTCAATTGAGAATATTTTATGGAGAAATATAAAAATTGGTGAAGAGTCACTGAATCTTATCTTTTATTGCATCTCTTAACCCTTTTGTACCTTTCAGAAATCATATGCTTCCCAAGAACACAACTGGAAAACAACTGACCTTCTCCATACCCATCCTGTTACACATGAAAAAACAGACCATAAGACATCACTTCATTCCTGAGTTTTGACAGCTGATGCATATCAGGGCAGGAAATCAAACTCCAGGCACATTTATTGATAAAATGAGCTTAAAAATATATTGATAATTTCAAAATTTCTGCCAAAGCCCCTGATTCCCCGCCTTGGTTACCTGTTGGGAACACTTGGGATGCTGTAAAAAAAAAACAAAAAAACACAGACACCTGCGTCCTATCTGTAGAGGTTTTGAATGATAACACTCAGTTGTGTTCTGGGCATAGGCTCCCCAAGTGAATCTAACTCAAGGCAAAATTAAACACCATTGACCTACAATAAATAATAATACCAAACAAATCATCACCCCAACACTCACTCACACACATGCACACACATACTGGCATTACAGTCAGGAGATGTGGATTTGATTTCCTCTTTCTCAGTGATTGGTTTGTGACTTCTAATAAGTACTACACTTAATGCTTCACGAGATATTGTCCAGTTGGTTTCAAACTTTTTACATCCCTGGAATCCTTCTTCAAGTGAAAATGTTGTGATACATCATACACCTAAGGACAGAGTTGCTTTGGTTAAAAAGGAGACGACGGCCTGGAGTCTCAACACCCTTTTTAGATGCTACCAAAGACTACTGAAGTATGTTTACAGAACTTTCATGCTCTAAGAAATCCACAGGGCACTATTGATCTGTAGAGCTCTACTTTATTTCTAAATTATGACTTGATTGGATAAAGCTGAATACATGTTAGGAGGTCTCCTTGCACTCGATTCCACGTGACCTGATCCGCATGCAAGGTCTATTTTGGTTGTCTGATAAAAGAGGAGTATTGACCTTTGATCAGTTTTTCTGATGAATAAAGTCATTTCTTTCTTACTAGGCAGCTGTAATGCTATGATAGAATTTGCTCCAGTGTTCTACCCTTCATATTAGTAGGACACAATTTTTCTAATTGAAGGACTTTTAGTCCCTCTCCCTTGGCCAATCTCATAAATACTTTACATCACAAGTTGAGCTGAAGGGTGGCCTTTGAAACTTTGAAAAATTGGGTCACAATTGGTTTGACCTGAGCAAATTCATGAGAGGCTGCATCATCAAGAAATAGTTCCCCTTCATTATTTATAAGAACACAGAAGCAGATGTGCAATTGTTCCCTGTATAATTTTCATACATAAAATATCATGTACATGGAGAATGCTGTCAGATAACATAATGCACTGCATTTATTTGAGGGATGGCGTCATCACTTTGTCAGTGTGTTTAGTAAACATATTTCCATTATGGTGAGTAAAGGACTGTCAGTTCTGTTTCCTTTTCAGATATCCAGTGGCTTTCAGAGTCTCGCCAAATGTCTTGGTCTGTTTTCAGTAAGTTGTTTATTCAACATTTATTTTCTTTCTCCCTTCATTTATTTATTGTTGAACTTATCCTTGATATTAGCAAAAAAGTGAAAAGTTTTTCATCAGGGATCATTTTTCCTCCTCACTTCTTCTGAAATCCAGCTATCTTAAAGATTCGCTTTGCTACCTGTTTGCAGAAGATGTCAGATGCCCTTCACTCCACCTCTCCACTGGCTCTTATTTGAAATGAGTTCACGAATATTGTGTATGCATAGAAGCAGGTTGGGTTTTTTTCCTCACGAAGTCCCTATTAGTTATTAATAAAATATAGAATCTATATCAGTAGAGCTATTTGTCTTTTCAGGCAGAAGGTAACCATGCCTGCCTCACAAAATCCAATATAAATCTTTCTCATTGCTAAATCTAACTTGGAAAGAGAGAACCTCTTAATTGAAAAGGAATTGTCTCCATGAATGAGGGTGTTGAGACAAATTTAGAAAAGTGGGATATAGCTTCCTGGGCTGTTCATTTCTGTAACTGAAGAGTCACTCTTGCTTTGCTTTTAATTCTTCATGATTAGAACTTTCTGATAATACTGTCATTGTTTTTATTTTTATTTTATTTATTTTTATTTATTTTTTTTTTGTATTTATTTATTTTTTTACACGAACTCCCAAACATGAACCCCCCTCCCACCTCCCCCAGATGTGTATAAGAGACAGGGTTATATGAGAGAAGATCAGAACCTGTGTCTGAGGGCACTTCCATGGTGAACCGAGTGTAAGGCCCTGGCTCTGCAGCGAGCTGTCCCTCAGGGCCTCTGTGCAGCACCGCTCCTGCCTGGCCTAGGGAGCCACCTAGACCATTCCAGCCTGGCTGCACTCTTCCCATGGCCCACCTTCCAGATGCCCCGCCTTCCCTTCCAGGGTAAAGGCTTCAGATTCCCTCCCCCAAGAAGAGAGCAGCCGCAAGAGCATCAGTCCAGGCCCCAGATTCAGGGCTGGCTAGGTGCAGCCTGCCACAGTGGGCCTGGCTCCCTCTGCTGACCACATGCTTCATCTTCTTGAGTCACCTTCTCAGATTAGCCACAGGGGGTGCCGCCCTGGCCTGGGCACTGTACTCTCTCCCTCCAGCAGTTTTCATTTGACCCCAGGGCAGCCTAGTTGCCTTCCTTCCTGGCCTTTGTGGCCTGGATCTGAGCTTGAACACCACGCCTAGGGGAGACTCTCAGGCCCTGAGAGAGGGTAGCACTCCTTACTGAACCTTGGCTGGGGACCTGGAGGACCTCACTCCCATCCTAGTCATAGTGCCTATGCTGTCACTTGTACCTGATGTGTAGGACAAGCTCAGGGTCTGGAAAAGGGACCCCCCCCTCCATGAGGATGTTGTTTGTAGGTGGGATGATAGCCTCAGAGGATGGAGAAATTTCAACAGAGAGCTCTAGGGAGACAAAACACAAGTGTAGGCGTGGACACACTCAGGGAGTCAGAGGAGAGTCATACACCAGTATGGTCTGAGCTGCCTAGGGAGCAGGGCTGGGAAGAGAGGGCACAATCAGATTTCTGGATGGGAGTACTGAGGAGGGAGCCGGTAGGGGAGGGGAGGGTGTTCTGAAGCCCTTCCCTATGGAGTAGCTGTTATGAGACAGGGTGATCATGGCCGAGGGCTGGCTGGACCCCTCTCCTGACTCCAGCATTTACTTTTTATGAACTGTTTTCTCTTGTTCTCAAAGGACTATTTGTTTTGTTGTTTGTTTTGCTTTCCTTTATAACAGCTTTACCGAGGATAATTTGAATGCCACAAAATTAACCTTTTAAAAATGTGCATTTCAGTGTATTTAGAGTGATGCAGCCATCACCATTATCTAATTCAAGAATGTTTTCATCACCCGAAAAAGAAACTCCATATCCATTAGCAGCCACTCCCCATTCCCCTCCTCTCTGGCAACCACTGATTTACTTGCTGTCTCTATGGATTTGCCTATTCTGGATATTTCATACAAATGGAATCAGACAAATGGTGGCCTTTGTGGTTGACTTCTTTCCTATCACAATGTTTCCAAGATTCATCCATGTTGTTGCATGTCTCAATACTTCATTTCTTTTCATTGCCAAATAATATTCCATTATCTGTATATATCACATTTTATTTATCCACACATCAGTTGATGGGCATTTGAATTGTTTTTACTTTTTAACTATTGTGAATTATACTTCCATGAACATTCCTATACAAGTTTTTGTGTGGACATATGTTTTCATTTTTCTTGGGTATATATTTAGGAGTAGAATTGCTGAGTCATATGGTAATTCTATGTTTAGGGATATCTGTTTTTGACTTTAAATAAATAGTATAAGAATGTTGAGAAGATAAACCATCCTTGGCTGTCTGAGCTTTGAGAAAGGAGGTTGCCTGCAGCCTGGTCCCCTGGGCAGTCCTTTTCACCTGCTGGCTTCTGTTTTCTGATCAGTGTAGTGGGATTTCTTATGGATCTTTGCTCACTTCAAGAGCTGTTGTTAGTAATTACTACTTACACAGCGTGTCCAGGATTGCAAAACACTCCTCTTGCTTTAGCTGCTTTGCTCCTTTGGCCCTGCAGTTTGGGTATTATTACTCAGGTTCTGTTGATGGGAATGCTGAAGCTCAGAGAGGCTGAAGGACTTGACTGAGTTTACACTGTGGATTCATGGCAGAACCTGAACTTGAACCTAGACTTATCAGAGTCCAGGACCCTGGCCTGAACTCCCGTCTTGCCTGTATCTCTGGGCACAGCAGGGTGTTATGAGAGGGAGATCCCTGTCTGAGCAGCCATCACATTCTCGTCCCCATCCTGCGTGCTGGAAAGTCAGGCCCCAGACGTGGCAAGACGTGGGCTCTAAGGCAAAATGCTGTACTAGGATTTGTCAAGAGTCCACTATTTAGCTGTGTAACTTTGGATAAATTACTCCACCTCTCTGAGCCTCAATTTCCCCATCCACCAAACTGAAGCAGTAATTACTACTCAGAGCACTGGAAGGAGAATGTGGTAAGATGTATAGGAAATGCCAAGCACGATGTGAGGCAGGTGCTACAACACCTGAGGGGGACTTGGGGCGGGTGCAGAGTGCTGTGGGACCTTTGAGGAGAAATGGGTGGATTCTGGGCTGTTCAGAGCCGGTGTTGGGGAGNGTAACATTTATTATTTGTCGGTAATTTCTGTATATGGATACTGGTATTATTTACACAAAGTGTATCTGCAGAAAGCTTTCTGGGAATCTGTAATATGCTTCCTCTTGTTTCCCAGAATTGCCCTTGGAAGTCCAATATCTCTGCAATGTGCAGGTTTTCTGGATTAAACTGAAGAATAATCTCTAGCCTAAGCTATACTCACATAATATTTTATTTTTACAAATTTATTTTATTTTACATTGCTTACAGTATTATATAATATTCAATTTGCTGTATTAAAATCTTTATTTCAGTGCATTGGTTTTATAAGTGTTTTATTATTAAGTTTAAAATTATTATTATAATTATAAATTTATTATTATAAGTGTTTTATAATTGATTTGTTCATTTAACATGGTGGTGTTTTTGATATTTCAAAATTTTTATGGAATTTTTTTTGCAATTTCATAGTATCTGTTTTCATTTAGAGAATATGAATCTATTCTTTAATTTTTTCCCACTCTTACTGGAATATAATTGATATCTAGTATTAGTCCAGGGTGTAGAACATAATTATTTGATATATGTATAGAGAGTGTAAGCCCCCTGAGAGCAAGGGCTGTTATTCCAAATGTGTGTATTCTTAGCATCTATTATAATACCTGGTTATTCAGAAATTCTGGAGAAGGGAACGGCTACCCATTCCAGTATTCTTGCCTGGAGAATTCCATTGACAGAGGAGCCTGGCAGACTAAAGTTCATGGAGTCGCAAAGAGTTGGACATGACTAAGGGATTTTTCACTTCTCTATCCACTGGATCATCGAAAAAGTGAGAGAGTTCCACACAAACATCTATTTCTGCTTTATTGACTATACCAAAGCCTTTGACTGTGTGGGTCACAATAAACTGGAAAATTCTGAAAGAGATGGGAATACCAGACCACTTGACCTGCCTCTTGAGAAATATGTATGCAGGTCAGGAAGCAACAGTTAGAACTGGACATGGAACAACAGACTGGTTCCAAATAGGAAAATGAGTATGTCAAGGCTGTATATTGTCACCCTGCTTATTTAACTTATATGTAGAGTACATCATGAGAAATGCTGGGCTGGAGGAAGCACAAGCTGGAAGCAAGATTGCTGGGAGAAATATCAATAACCTCAGATACGCAGATGACACCACCCTTATGGCAGAAAGTGAAGAAGAACTAAAGAGCCTCTTGATGAAGGTGAAAGAGGAGAGTGAAGAAGTTGGCTTAAAGCTCAATATTCAGAAAAAATGAGAAGTGTTGGGCTGGAGGAAGCACAAGCTGGAAGCAAGATTGCTGGGAGAAATATCAATAACCTCAGATACGCAGATGACACCACCCTTATGGCAGAAAGTGAAGAAGAACTAAAGAGCCTCTTGATGAAGGTGAAAGAGGAGAGTGAAGAAGTTGGCTTAAAGCTCAATATTCAGAAAACTAAGATCATGGCATCTGGTCCCATCACTTCATGACAAATAGATGGGGAAACAGTGGTTGATTTTATTTTATTGGGCTCCAAAATCACTGCAGATGATGATTGCAGCCATGAAATTAAAAGACGCTTACTCCTTGAAAGGAAAGTTGTGATCAACCTAGACAGCATATTAAAAAGCAGAGACATTACTTTGCCAACAAATGTCTGTCTAGTCAAGGCTATGGTTTTTCCAGTAGTCATGTATGGATGTGAGAATTGGACTATAAAGAAAGCTCAGCCCCGAAGAATTGATGCTTTTGAACTGTGGTGTTAGAGAAGACTGTTGAGAGTCCATTGGACTGCAAAGAGATCTAACTATGCTAAAGGAGATCAGTCCTCCTGGATGTTCATTGGAAGGACTGATGTTGAAGCTGAAACTCCAATACTTTGGTCACCTGATGTGAAGAAGTAACTCATTGGAAAAGACCCTGATGCTGGGAAAGATTGAGGGCAGGAAGAGAAGGGGATGACAGAGGATGAGATGCTTGGATGACATCACCGACTCAATGGACATGAGTTTGGGTAAACTCTGGAAGTTGGTGATGGACAGGGAGGCCTGGTGTGCTGCTGTTCATGGGGTCGCAAAGAGTCGCACACAACTGAGCGACTGAACTGAACTGAATCACCCTAGATTTGTAGCATTTATAGTCTTGCTGACTACATGTTTTAAGTGTAATATATTTGAAGTGTTCCCTTAATTTCACTGTCCTTTCCAAACTACATGATCCACAAAAAGCTTCATTTCTCAGGAATCACATATTAAATCTTAGTAAAAATTACATCACAGGGAGGAAACCTAGTTAAATAAGGTAGGATGAAGTAGTCTGTTTGGTGTATCATTGTTTACTCTTCACTCATTTTTGTCTATAGAATCATTCTTTAATATTTCATTCTTTTTAAGCTAAAATAAAAGATGTGTGCCTAATACACATAAGGAAAAAATAGCTGCTAATAATTCTCAGTAATCTCATTTTGATGTATCAAGCACCTCAGAAGCTTTATCATGGCATGCTTCTTTTCCCAATAGGAGGGAGAATAATACAGTGGATGAAAATGTGTACGGTGGAATCAGACAGGTAGAAATGTATATACAGATTTTGTCACTTCCTGATGAGTATTTTAGGAAAATACCAAGTCTTTAATCCTCAATGCTTCTTGTAAAGGTAATAGTAATAAGTTGAGAGGCTCAATGACAATATTTAAAATTCAGTTCAGTTCAATTCAGTCACTTAGTTATGTCCGACTCTTTGCAACCCCATGAATCACAGCACGCCAGGCCTCCCTGTCCATTATCAACTCTCGGAGTTACTCAAACTCATGTCCATCGACTCTGTGATGCCATCCAGCCATCTCATCCTCTGTCGTCCCCTTCTCCTCCTGCCCCCAATCCCTTCCAGCATCAGAGTTTTTTCCAATGAGTCAACTCTTCACCTGAGGTGGCCAAAGTATGGAGTTTCAGCTTTAGCATCAGTCCTTCCAATGAACATCCAGGACTGATCTCCTTTAGAATGGACTGGCTGGATCTCCTTGCAGTCCAAGGGACTCTCAAGAGTCTTCTCCAACACCACAGTTCAAAAGCATCAATTCTTCAGCAGTCAGCTTTCTTCACAGTCCAACTCTTACATCCATACATGACAACTGGAAAAACCATAGCCTTGACTAGATGGATATTTGTTGGCAAAGTAATATCTCTGCTTTTTAATATGCTATCCAGGTTGGTCATAACTTTCCTTCCAAGGAGTAAATGTCTTTTAATTTCATGGCTGCAGTCACCATCGGCAGTGATTTTGGAGCCCCCCACAATAAAGTCTGACACTGTTTCCAGTGTTTCCCCATCTCTTTGCCATGAAGTGATGGGACCAGATGCCATGATCTTCATTTTCTGAATGTTGAGCTTTAAGACAACTTTTCCACTCTCCTCTTTCACTTTCATCAAGAGGCTTTTTAGTTCCTTTTCACTTTCTGCCATAAGGGTGGTGTCATCTGCATATCTGAGGTTATTGATATTTCTTCCAGCAATCTTGATTCCAGCCAGTGCTTCCTCCAGCCTAGCGTTTCTCATGATGTACTCTGCATATAAGTTAAATGAGCAGGGTGACAACAAACAGCCTTGACGTACTCCTTTTCCTATTTGGAACCAGTCTGTTGTTCCATGTCCAGTTCTGACTGTTGCTTCCTGACCTACACACAGGTTTCTCAAGAGGCAGGTCAGGTGGTCTGGTATTCCCATCTCTTTCAGAATTTTCCACAGTTTATTGTGAACCACACAGTCAAAGGGTTTGGCATAGTCAATAAAGCAGAAATACATGTTTTTTTGGAACTCTCTTGCTTTTTCTATCATCCAGCAAATATTATCAATTTGATCTCTGGTTTCCCTGCCTTTTATAAAACCAGATTGAACATCTGGAAGTTCACGGTTCACATATTGCTGAAGCCTGGCTTGGAGAATTTTGAGCATTACTAGCCTGTGAGATGAGTGCAATTGTGCGGTTGTTTGAGCATTCTTTGGCATTGCCTTTCTTTGAGATTGGAATGAAAATGGACCTTTGCCAGTCCTGTGGCCACTGCTGAGGTTTCCAAATTTGCTGGCATATTGAGTGCAGCACTTCCACAGCATCATCTTTCAGAATTTGAAATAGCTCAACTAGAATTCCATCACCTCCACTAACTTTGTTCATAGTGATGCTTTCTAAGGCCCACTTGACTTCACATTCCAAGTGTCTGGCTCTAGGTGAGTGATCACACCATTGTGATTATCTTGCTCATGAAGATCTTTTTTGTACAGTTCTTCTGTGTATTCTTGCCACCTCTTCTTAATATCTTCTGCTTCTGTTAGGTCCATACCATTTCTATCCTTTATCGAGCCCATCTTTGCATGAAATGTTCCCTTGGTATCTCCAATTCTCTTGAAGAGATCTCTAGTCTTTCCCATTCTGTTGTTTTCCTCTATCTCTTTGCATTGATTGCTGAAGAAGGCTTTCTTATCTCTTCTTGCTATTCTTTGGAACTCTGCATTCAGATGCTTATATCTTTCCTTTTCTCCTTTGCTTTTCGCCTCTCTTCTTTTCACAGCTATTTGTAAGGCCTCCCCAGACAGCCATTTTGCTTTTTTGCATTTCTTTTCCATGGGGATGGTCTTGATCTCTTTCTCCTGTACAATGTCACGAACCTCATTCCATAGTTCATCAGGAACTCTATCTATCAGATCTAGGCCCTTAAATCTATTTCTCACTTCCACTGTATAATCAAAAGGGATTTGATTTAGGTCATACCTGAATGGTCTAGCGGTTTTCCCTACTTTCTTCAATTTAAGCCTGAATTTGGTAATAAGGAGTTCATGATCTGAGCCACAGTCAGCTCCTGGTCTTCCCCTTGAATCACTCTTTAGATCCTGCTGTGGGGCATAGCAACTGACATGCCCCATGAATGCCTCAAAATAAGCTTTAATCCAACTCTGCAAATCCCAGGCTGCATAAACTGGTCTACTAAAGTGTGCAAAACATTGGTTTAACTCTTTCAAGAAACATCTAAACAAATAGTTCTTTAAGCAGGAGCCTGCTGTAATTCACTGGAAGTCTATTGTGTGCTTAAATGAGCCCTGGAACAATACTGCTCTACTTTATTCAGAGAGTTATGCATGATTGCATAGATAAGAACAAGTATCAGCAATAGCCTCTGCATAAAGTGTTATTGTCTTATTAACCCATCTACTGGGCATACACAGGGCATGAAATTCAGCCCAGCATGTTTATGGAGGAAGGAGATGAACTTTCTAAAAATGAGTTGGTATACAGTCAGAATCTGGCCAGAAAAGGACTTCCATTGCAAATCGCACGTATTTGGGTCTAAGGAAAACATTCAAAATTTTTGAATAGGTGGAAAACACCTGCCTTTTCCTCTACTTTCTTCAAATGCTGGATGTTTTTTGGCTTAACTGTTGGTTTCTAGAAATAGATACTCTGCATGCTATAAAAGGGTTCCCCTAAGTTGGTTTGATGTATAGTGACAGACATCAAGAATGCAAACTATAACCTGGTGTTTGAAGGCCTGCATAATATTACCCCAAATCTCCTATTCAGCCTCGTTTCCACTGTTCTCTTCCTGAATCCTACTCTCCACCTAAGTTGGACTCTTCTAAATCCTTTTAACTCAAGTTTTATTTATTCTGTTCTCTCTCTCTTATTGTCCTGATCTTGTTTCTCCATTTCTTAAAATCCTGTGTTTTTAAGGACAACTCAATGTCATTTCTTTCTTAAAGCTTTATCGTGGTCTCTGTAGAAAATTTTTGGGTGCAAATTGGTGGTAGTTTAATCTTGGTTTTGTCTTTCCCTTTTAATGCATTCTTCTTTGTCAGGAATGCATTTAATGCATTCTTCTTTCCTGTCTTCTTTATCTTTTTTTTTTTTTCCTCATAATACCTACCACAGGAATAGTGCTTCTCCAACTATTATAACAGGAAAAAGGCAGACTGAAAGTTTGTGACTTTTCTTGAAATTATCCCTGAAGTCTCAGGGCAAATAACTAAAAGAAAATCTGGAGAGAGAGAGGCACCTGCAGGGACATATGCGATGGAATCACTTGCTTATCTAGAGCGTATGCTGCTGCTGCTAAGTCACTTCAGTCGTGTCTGACTCTGTGCCACCCCTTAGACGGAAGCCCACTAGGCTCCCCTGTCCCCAGGGTTCTCCAGGCAAGAACACTGGAGTGGGTTGCCATTTCCTTCTCCAGTGCATGAAAGTGATAAGTGAAAGTGAGGTCGCTCAGTCATGTCCGACTCTTAGCGATCCCATGGACTGCAGCCTGCCAGGCTC
>SJYX01013764.1:0-26018 GCA_006410675.1 Oreotragus oreotragus | reverse complement strand
AAAAAAAAAAAAAAAAACCTGCTTGGGCTTCGCTTGTGGTTCAGATGGTAAAGGGTCTGCCTACAATGCGGGAGACCCAGGTTCAATCCCTGGGTCAGGAAGATCTTCTGGAGAAGGAAATGGCAACCCGTTCCAGTACTCTTGCCTGGAAAATCCCATGGACGGAGGAGCCCGGTAGGCTACCGTCCATGGAGTTGCAAAGAGTCAGACACGACTGAGCGATTTCACTTCACTTCAGTGTAAACTTTCTGACACAATGTCTGACCTGCAACAACAACAACAACAAACTGTAAGGCAGGGCCCCAAGGGTATGGTCTCTGCCGCACAGCTGTTGAGACTGCTACTCAGCATGCTCAGAAGAGCCCAGTGTCCCTCTCTTTTTCACCCAGGATGCCATACATAATACCTCACTGCATTTAGTGTTCATGTCTCCTCTCAGAACCCGAATGTGGGTAAATTTTCTAAGTCATGAGTCTGATCCACATTATGCCTTCTGAAACACCCCATGTGGAAGAGGGGTCTTCAGAGTACCCCACCCTTTGGAGGCTGTGAGGTTTTTAATACAGTCAGTGGAAAAAAAAGAAAGAAAGAAAATGAAGTCGCTCAGTCCTGTCCAACTCTTTGCGACTCCATGGACTATAACCGGCCAGGCTCCTCTGTCCATGGAATTTTCCAGGCAAGATATAGGAGCAGGTTGCAATTTCCATCTCCAGGGGATCTTCCCAACCCAGGGATCGAACCAGGGTCTCCCATACTGCAGACAGACTCTTTACTCTCTGAGCCACCAGGGAAGTCAGTAGGTATCTTTAATGTATGTAGTATTCATATTTTAATTCAAAAATACATTACATATATTTTACACATAAATGCTAAACCAAAATTTTGTAACATATGAAAAACTAGAGAGTTCATGGAACAGGGTCTGAAAACCACAGAGCTGTAGCATCTCTATTATTTCCAGTTCTCATTCTAGAATTCTAAGAGATCAGATAGATAGAGGTATATAGGTTTTCTCAACAAATATTTGTATTACAGCCAAATTTGGTAGAATAAATTGATTCCAAAAAGCAAAAGGAACTCAAAGTAATCCAACTGCAAGGTATATGAACACTTAGCCCCCTTGATATTCTGAGTTCGAGTTTATGAAACAAACCAAGGAGTAAGCCTTTGTGGCTGCATTCTCAATTAGTGCTTGCTGTAGTTACTGTTTAAGGTTTTGAACTTGACTTTTTTCTGTGGAGCCTGAGAACATTATCCCTACAAATAAGGTAGAAAGTTCTGCTTGTTAGAAGTAGATAAAGAGATTACATGCTTATCTCTATGGTATCTCAGCACCCTGCAAGTTGGGGAATTGAATACATCCCTGTTCAAACAAGCAGTGTGCTCTACTTGTCTGCTCGCTTTATTCTGTTCTAAAAAGACTTTCTAAAAAACATAGTGGTTGCTCAGATTAGAATTTTACTGATTCTTGGAGAGTAGATTGTAATCAAGCAAGTCCTTCTTTGATGTTAACAAAGAGGGCAAGGAGAGCAACAAAATCCATGGAAAGAAAAATTGTTCAATCTTCCCTTATGACTACAATGATAAAGTTAGATGGCAATTAATAAACAACCCTTGAGGAAATTTTCTGTGTTCATTTAGATTATTTTCTTTGAACTAACTATGCAGTAACTCACTATGAAAGAATGACATGTTTCTCTCATGCATAATGAAACCTCAAACATGCTGATTGAGAAAAACTCTCTTAATGATTCCAGCATGTATTTAATTGTGTATACCTATAGTTTTTCTCTTAAAATTTTGATTGACAAGTTTCTTGTCTTGTGGAATCAAATGACACTTTTTCCGGAAAAATTCTCCTAATTAGTTCACCATATTGTTGTTGTTTTTTTAACCTATTTGTATAGAATGTAGAAACTGTATGGGCCTTTAAATGGGACTTTGTACCTGCTATTTTCAAGTTTATAAGACTTGATGTTCTGGTTGTTCATGGTTACATAACAAATTGCCTCAAAATTCAGTGGATTTAAATAACTATAATAATTTGATCAGAAATCAGGAAAGTTCTAGAATGAGTAACAGTACTTACTTGATATTTCTCTTGTGCTGCCAGTGGTTAGCTGCCTAAGCCTACCATCAACTGAAAGCTTTGGGCTGAAATATTCAAGATGACTTCCTCCCATAGCTGCTAGTGAATGACTGGCTGACGGTTAGAACATTTACATATGACTGCTCTATGGGTAATGAGCATATCACAGCATGGAAGTTTGGTTCCCAGAGAGGTGGTCCCAAGGGGAAGAATCTAGAAAACAAAGTGATTCACTCAACGTTTTCTGGAACATTGTGTTCCTGGCAAAGGAGAAAAACAGTAAAATGGTATATCAGGATCTGAGTTCAGATACCATGTAACACTCATTTACCTCAGACCCTTGAAGACAAAGGTACTGATGCTTCCTTGTACTTGATTTTGATTAACCAATATTCTAAGTGAGGGTTAATTTTTAATGTATAGTGAACTTGGAATATGAACTGGGCAGAAAAACCAACTGACTTACATGTATAGAACCTAGTTTGAAAGGAGGGGGAAGACCATATAAGATTTTTTATACCAAAATCATCTATTTTATAGTCAATGTATTTCTGTTGGATCTAGTTATTACTAGGAATGATATCTTGTCCTAATAATTAATAATTTAAAACACTGTCCTGCATTCAGGGTCATCTAAGCAAAGCATCGAATCCAGTGCAAAATGAAAATGTAGATTGTGTTTTAAAAAGCAAGTAAAAGTGCCATTAAGGGCATTAAAATATAAAAAGACTTGTTTTCCCTTTCTTTTGTGATCTCTCTTACCTTGTCATATCTTGATATTTTAGAATCTATGTAAAGAAAAATTAAAACTTTAAATTATTGGCATGACTTTACCTTTTACCTTTTGGCAACTCACTCCAGTATTCTTGCCTGGAGAATTCCATGGACAGAGGAGCCTGGCAGGCTACCATCCATAGTGTTGCAAAGAGTCAGACATTACTGAAGCAACTTAGCATGCATGCACACATTTTTCATCTTTATGTTGGGCAATACTAGTTACTAATGAAAACATAGGCATATTTCATTCATAGGTGAGCTCACAAAAATTATACTGTTCATATTTTCTAATTCATTTATGCATATGTTTTTCATTCTTAACAGAAGAATAGAAACACTGCACAAAACTAACAATTGGTTTTACTTTGCTTGCCTGGTGGCTCAGAGGTTAAAGTGTCTGCCTCCAATGCGGGAGACCCAGGTTCAATCCCTGGGTCGGGAAGATCCCCTGGAGAAGGAAGTGGTGACCCACTCCAGTATTCTTGCCTGGAGAATCCCATGGATAGAGAAGCCTGGTAGGCTAGAGTCCACGGGGTCACAAAGAGTCGGACACGACTGAGCGACTTCACTTCACTTCATGCATGTTGTACTAACATATTTAGCTTAGAGTAAGTAATGGGGAAGAATCAGAAGAATAAACTGTGGGCTTCCCTATGTTTCCATCTCCTTCTGTGTCACCATTTTTACATATGTAGTTGGCTGGCACAGAAGAAAATATACGATAGGAGTCCTTCGCTGTTTAGTTTCTTAGAATGATGTTGTCTGTTTATCTTCAAAGCATGTTTTGGTTTGAATGGAAAGTGTAGTCTCACAGAGCTATCAGCACCCCACTTACTCCATTATAAAACAAACAGGCCTACCTTGTACTACCTTCAGCTCTCCCTGAGTTCCCACATATCATGGATCCATCAGAATTTTGTGTTTATGGGGCACTGGCACCACTACATGCAGGCAGGATGGCAAGGAAGGGCAGCAGATGTGCATTTGGGGTATATCTCCTCTCTCGTGTCATCTTCTCATTGTCCCATCAGACTTCATTGACAAAACACAGGTGCAAAGCTAAAATCAGTAGCAATTCCAAGACAGAAACAACAAAGCTTTAAATCAAGAATGAGGCCCTTCTCAGCGTGCCTGCCTAGTTTGCACACTCATAAAGTCACCTCTGTCTACACTTTACTCTAGTTTTCTGGAACAACTCTAACTCAAGAGTGGTAGGGGGGGTCACAGAAGAGATGAAACAACCTGACCCCAAGTGTAGATGGTCTCATGTTAGGAGACACATACGTTCACTGCTGCTGCTGCTGCTGCTGCTGCTGCTAAGTCACTTCAGTCGTGTCCGACTCTGTGTGACCCCATAGATGGCAGCCCACCAGGCTCCCCCATCCCTGGGATTCTCCAGGCAAGAACACTGGAGTGGGTTGCCATTTCCTTCTCCAGTGCATGAACGTGAAAAGTGAAAGGGAAGTCGTTCAGTCGTGTCTGACTCTTCGCGACCCCATGGACCGCAGCCTACCAGGCTCCTTTGTCCATGGGATTTTCCAGGCAAGAGTACTGGAGTGGGGTGCCATCGCCTTCTCTGACATACATTCACTACTAGAGATAATTTCTCCAGGCCAGAATACTGGAGTGGGTAGCCTTTCCCTTCTCCAGGGGATCTTCCCAGCCCAGGGATTGAACCCAGGTCTCCCGCATTGCAGGTGGATTCTTTGCCAGCAGGGAAGCCCAGAGATAATTCCATATTCATCTAAACATGATTTTGGTGAAAATCTGTCTTATCCTGGAAAAGAATAAACAGATAGAAGGAGCTACTTGAAAAATACACTGTGCATAAACAGATGTTGCCTAAGTGGGAGACAAAAAATTCATCATAGAGGGATATCAGATGGTTTCTAAGTCATAAACTCTAATTTAGATGATGTTTAAAACATTTTAATTTTTCCTCCCATTTATTAAATTCCTGGTTCCTAAAAAATAAGAACCATGTGGAATAAATCCTGACTCCCAGAGCTCCTGCTATCTTAAATATGAATAGGTTTACTTAGAAGTTTCACTCCTTGAATGAGGGAATGTGGCAGGAACACTCTCGACAGATTGTTCCAGCTTACTTTGGGCATCTCTGACCCATGATTCTGAAGACAGATAGTAACCCAGAAGTGGATTTGTACCTTTTACACCTCATTAGCTTACGTTCTCCCTGCCTGTCTGACAGGGCAAAGATTTATGATTCAGGAGTTCTGTGTCTCACTGCTTATCTTTCCCACCTGGGGACTGGATATTTATTTTCAGCTTCCACCTTTGACCATTGAATTTGACTCAGTGAAGCATGTATAACAGTGACTCTTACTACTACATTTGTAAACATATTGCTCTGATGATATATTATCTTTTAAGGGGGCAAAGTGGACATACAAAAATTAAATTGCATACCACAGCCCATTCAATGAAGTTGAGAATTTTCTGTTCTTCAGAGATATATCAGTGCATTTTGGAGAATTTATCTTGTCTGTCAAGTCAAAGCTGGTGAAATGCAGGTGCCTAGATGGATAATGGAGTAGGTCTTAAATTTCAAACGTTCAGGCAGTTTTCACATATTTCACTTCAGGGGAAGTCAGTTTTCTTAGTTTATTGAAAAGGATAAACTATTCTAAATAACTTTACTTCTTAAATTTTTAAGTGAAACTTGAGATAGGAGAATTTGTGTCAGATCTTTATATGAAATATTTATTAAATGCAGTAAAATTCTTTGTTGAATTTGCAGTAGTTGAACAGCCAGCAGAGCTTGACCTTGCTTATTGCCAGAGACATCCTTTTAAGCTACAGTGTAATGACCAGGGAAAGGGTGTGTGAAGTTGGAGATGATGTTTGAGACAGAGAGTTGTAATCCCATATCAATCTTTCAGAGCCTCAGTGGCATTGTCTGTAAAACACTCACCATAATTTATATCATGGTTGTAAAGGTTGAAGACAGACTGCTGGGCACAGAGGATTGAGAGAGAGAGAGGCTCTCACTTCTAAACTCAGCTGTCCTTGTGGACTCAGTGTGGTCTGTGCAGAAACACATTTGGTCCTCACAACCTTCCTGTGAGTTTGGCTCAAAGTGTTTGGCTGCTCTTTCCAAAGGAGACTAAAGTACAGAGAAGTTTAGTAAATTTCCTGAGTTCACACAAATAGGAAATAATGAGATTGAGTCTGAAGGACTGAAGTCTGCTTCCAGCATTGGTAATTATGCCTTTGATCTTAGAAAGAATTAAATGCTAACTTTTGTTTTCAAATCTTCAGAAATAATTTTGTACTGATTCCAAGGAAAGAGCAGTTGTGCGTTGCATGGGCAGTTTTAGTCATTTCCCTCAATAACACATGACCGTAACATTTATTTGTCGAAAAACCACAAGTGGGAGGTCAAGATAATGCAAGAAATTAGGATTGCAAATACAGAAGAATACTAATTACAAATAAATCGCTAGTTTTTTATCTATACACATTTAAGAGTCAGTATAATCTCAAGAAGACAATTTTTGGTTTGTTCATAGATGTGGTGACATTTTAAATTGGCTTTCTCACTTGTAAAAACAGCCTTGAAAATAAGCAAACAATATTCCAAAGTAAATTGATCAATCTTGAAGCCATTTATTCACACAGGTGCAAACTACTTTGAGAATCATATAAAAATGAATGTTGGCTGTTTGTTTAGAACTGAAGTTAAATGGCTAGAAAGGACTCAATGTGTATACATTTTAAATTTCAACAAACAGTGGCAATATGTCATTTACTTTAAACTAATGCCAAGTATCATGACATAAGACATGGTTTGCCTAACAGACTAAAATCAAAACCTCCAGGAGACTTTTTAATAAGTATTTTCATGAGAGTAAAAACATTTACTCATATTTTGGCATATTTATTTTAGCATAGAAGTATAGTGGGCTGTAAGAGAAGCTTTAGAAACAAGAAAGCTCACTTGAATTCTACTGCTTTTATCTATCACTGTCAGTGGTAGGTCATACGTTGAGCAAATGAATAAACATTTGTTGAGCCACAGGTGCACCAGACTCTACACCAGAAATAAACAAATAAATGTGAACCAAGTGAACACAGTCTTAGTGAGCTCTTGATGGGGGCGGGCGTGATAGATACTGGGAACAACTCAGATGCAGGCAGTGAGTGAATGCATGGCATGTGAAAAATTTAAAAATAAGAATAAAAGGGAATAAAGTTAGTCTGCTTTTATCTTTATATTGTAGAAATTAGAAACAATGTCAGTCTTAACATAGCCCTCCTTTTGGGGGCAGACTTATCTATGTACCATTGCCTTCTTTTTATGAAAGAATATTAATAGCTTTACTCAAAAATCTGTAACAGTCCAGGTATCAAATAACAGATATGTGCACAGAATAAAATAATACTCAGTAGTGAAAAAGAGTAAATTAATATCAAATCAACAATATGTATAAACCTGAAAAATAATATGAACAAGATGAAAACTTACATGGGAATACCTTCTGTCTGATTCCATTTATACAAAGATCAGGAACAGGAACACTAGTATATGGTAGAAACTGATTGAAATAATGGTTGCCTTTGAAGCAGCCTGGGTGGAATTTGATTAGAAAGAGATATGAGAAATTTTTTTTGGATGGTGGTCATGTTCAATATCTTGATAGGGTTTTGTATTATAGAGATGTATGCATTTGTCAAAGTGCAACATAAGGATGTTATCATACTCAAATGTTATGTCAAAAGAAGAAAACTATAATCAAATACTTAGTTCAGTTATATAAATATGCATAGTTTATGGTGAAATCGATTGACCTCTGAAATTAACTTTGAAATGAATTACAAATAAGATGGATTGATGAATAGATAAGAGGCTGAGTAGATAGTAAAATAATAAGACATTAGCCTTAGAGTGTAGGTGGTGGACATGCAAGTTTACTAAAAAATTCTTTCAAGTTTTTATGTTTTACAATTTTGATAATACAATATTATAAAAATATGATAGATGATAGATAAATTTTAAAAAATTACCTGGCATATAGGCCAGGTAAATTCCATGTACTGATTATTGAAGAACCTGAAGTTACAATTTCCAAAGGGGATGACTTACATTCAACCTAGGCCAACTAACATCCACTCCAGAAATTGAAAGTCATATTCTGCCAGTGCCCACTGCAGTCCATCTCATTTATGAAACTATTTCATCATTTCTCTGTGGCTTATTTTGCCTGCCTTTAGCAGTAACCACCATTCACTTCCAAACCCAGGATACCAAAGGATGATGATCTTGGTGAACTCCATTTGTAAGCTGATGTCTAGGTATTTAGTCAGTCAGTCAGTTCAGTTGCTCAGTCATGTCCAACTCTTTGCAACCCCATGGACTGCAACATGCCAGGCTGTGAAAAGAAGAGTTCCTTACTGCCATATTGCGTGAAATACTTATTGCCAAATTCAGACTTAAATTGAAGAAAGCAGGGAAAACCACTGGACCACTCAGGTATGACCTAAATCAAATCCCTAATGATTATACAGTAAGAGGGAGAAATAAATTTAAGGGACTGAATCTGTTAGACAGAGTGCCTGATGAACTATGAATGGAGGTTCGTGACATGGTACAGGAGACAGGGAGCAAGACCATGCCTAAGAAAAAGAAATGAAAAAAAGCAAAATGGCTCTCTGAGGAGGCCTTAGGAATAGCTGTGAATATGGAAAGAAGAGAAGCAAAAAGCAAAGGAGAAAAGGAAATATATATCCATTTGAATGCAGAGTTCCAAAGAATAGCAAGGAGAGATAAGAAAGCCTTCCTCAGTGATCAGTGCAAAGAAATAGAGGAAAACAATAGAATGGGAAAGACTAGAGATCACTTCAAGAAAATTAGAGATATCAAGGGAACATTTCATGCAAAGATGGGCTCGATAAAGGACATAAATGGTATGGGCCTAACAGAAGCAGAAGATATTAAGAAGAAGTGGCAAGAATACACAGAACTGTACAAAAAAGATCTTCACAACCCAGATAATCACGATGGTGTGATCACTCACCTAGAGCCAGACATCCTGGAATGTGAAGTCAAGTGGGCCTTAGGAAGCATCACACGAACAAAGCTAGTGGAGGTGATGGAATTCCAGTTGAGCTATTTCAAATCCTAAAAGATGATGCTGTGAAAGTGCTGCACTCAATATGCCAGCAAGTTTGGAAAACTCACCAGTGGCCACAGGACTGGAAAAGGTCCATTTTCATTCCAATCCCTAAGAAGTGCAACACCAAAGAATGTTCAAACTACTGCACAGTTGCACTCATCTCACACGCTAGTAAAGTAATGCTCAAAATTCTCCAAGCCAAGCTTCAGGAATACGTGAACTATGAACTTCAAATCTTTAGACTGTAGGTCTTTCTCCCAGGATCATTCATTGAACTGAATGGGTCCTTTAAAGGTATTGGCTTTCCAACTTGCCTCTCAGCTCACTGAGTTGGGATGCCTTTTGGGGGTGAAGTAAAAAGAATTTTCTGGTTTTTTTTTCCTTGAGTTTTGAGAGTGTCTTCACCAGGGGATCAATCAATGGTTTCCTTTTCAGCTTTTGTTGTATGTAGTTGGAGATCTGGAATGGAAACTTGGCAATCTTCTACTCACTAATAATCCTTTTCTAACTTTTGTTAGTTTATAGAAACAAGTCTTGTCATTCAGCAGATCACATCCTGCTGGCTGGACCAGGCAAGCTTCAAGGAAAACAGATCTATTTGTTCCCTCAAGATGTCGTTTTGGTAGCACAGATTCTAAAATATATGTCTCAGTACATTTCCAACACCGGAAACTCTGAATTGCCTTTTGCTGGTTCACAGCAATGTTTTAGAGTCCACATGACATATTTGTTACACATTTGAAAGCTTGAACTTTACTAAATATAAACTGCTGCTGCTGCTGATAAATCACTTCAATCGTGTCCGACTCTGTGCGACCCCATAGATGGCGGCCCACCAGGCTCCCCCGTCCCTGGGATTCTCCAGGCAAGAATACTGGAGTGGTTTTCCATTTCCTTCTCCAATGCATGAAAGTGAAAAGTGAAACTGAAGTTGCTCAGTCGTGTCCAACTTCTAGCGACTTCATGGATTTCAGCCTACCAAGAGCTCCTCCATCCATGGGATTTTCCAGGCAAGAGTACTGGAGTGGGGTGCCATTGCCTTCTCCAAAATATAAACTATGTACCAACAATACACTTTTACTTTTAAAGAAAATGTACCTCTGCCTTCTTTGTCCTCACTAGAAAGTTTTCTCTTGGATTAAAAAAAAAATTCCCTAAAGTAAGATAAAGGAGAACATAATAATACTCCAATATTATCAATGTACTGTGCATTCTTACATGGACACTAGGCCCCTGTTCTCTCCCCAGTCCTTCAGAGCACAGGAATGTGGAAATAGAGCTAGAAATTCTGTCTGACCTGCTATTCTGCTTACAGAGTGCCTACAGAGTTAAGGGTGCTAATTTTTACTTTTATTCATATATTTATTAAGTAAATCCTGTGGACATTTGTCAGTTAATTAGGTATCTACTAACTGATTTCCTTGGGGTTGGAACTTGTCAAGCTTTGACACTTAGCAGAAGAGTCATCCAGACAATTTATTAAAAATAAAAAATGTTCGGACTCAAAACCACCCAGATTTTGCTTGAAGGCTTGGAGTCAGGTCCCCCTGAATCTGAACTTTTAATAAGTAGCTCAGCTGCTTGTGATGCTGGTAATTTCAATGCCTCTACTAAGAGAGTCAATTCCTAGGCAGATTGATAAGAAGTCCAGTGTCCCCAAGGAGGAGAAAGGGGTCTGGGGTTCTCAAAGCGGAGATAGGGGTCTGGAATTCTCAAGGAGGGGAAAGGACAAACTTTAATTTTTTTCCTCTACATTCCTTGCCTGCCAAGTCGCTTCGGTCGTGTCTGACTCTGTGCGACCCCATAGACGGCAGCCCACCAGGCTCCCCCGTCCCTGGGATTCTCCAGGCAAGAACACTGGAGTGGGTTGCCATTTCCTTCTCCAATGCATGAAAGTGAAAAGTGAAAGTGAAGTCGCTCAGTCGTGTTAGACTCTGTGCGACCCCATAGACAGCAGCCCACCAGGCTCCCTCGTCCCTGGGATTTTCCAAGCAAGAGTACTGGAGTGGGGTGCCACTGCCTTCTCCGCTACATTCCTTAGTCTTAGTCAATTACACAAATCAGTTTAAACTCTGTACTAGGGATTATATAACAATAATGTATCCTGCTTGAGGACAGTTTCTCCTTCCTGGAAACCTTCTGACTAATCCTGATATCTTAGAATGTGTATTATGGGAGTGAGTCTGGTAGGATCTTTCTACTGTTAAATTCTAATCTTGTTATCCTAAAATGTAAATTGTGAGAGTGGGTCTGGTAAAATTTTCACAAACTTGAGACATTCTTTTGATTCATTGGAATAACTAATTAAAAGGTATATAACTCCGTTGCTAACACTAGCAAGGGGGTACTCTTTCTGCCCCCTTCTGATGTCTATGTCAGAAGCTTTCTCTATCCCATTTATACTTTAATAAAAATCTATTTTATGCTTTGTCAACAAAGTTCTGTCTAGTCAAGGCTATGGTTTTTCCAGTGTTCATGTATGGATGTGAGAGTTGGACTATAACGAAAGCTGAGTACCAAAGAATTGATGCTTTTGAGGTGTGGTGTTGGAGAAGACTCTTCAGAGTCCTTTGTACTGCAAGGAGATCCAACCAGTCCATCCTAAAGGAGATCAATCCTGGGTGTTTACTGGAAGGACTGATGTTGAAGCTGAAACTCCAATACTTTGGCCACCTGATGCAAAGAGCTGACTCATTTGAAAAGACCCTGATGCTGGGAAAGATTGAGGGCAGCAGGAGAAGGGGATGACAGAGGATGAGTTGGATGGCATCACCGACACAATGGACATGGGATTAGGTGGATCCTGGGAGTTGGTGATGGACAGGGAGGCCTGGCATGCTGCGGTTCATGGAATTGCAGAGTCAGACACTAGTGAGCGACTGAACTGAACTGAAAACTCTATTACACAAAAACTCTGAGCAATCAAGCCTTGTCTCTGGCCCCGGATTGAATTCTTCTCCTCTGGAGGCATCTTTCGTGGTTCAGTAACAACCCTTCACTACTTTGAGGAATACTGCTTGGAATACAGTTCAGACTTAGTGTTACATAAGAATTCCTACAAATCTGCCTTCTAAATATTTTACTTATTAATATTTCACTTATATTTAGAAATCAGATTTGAGAGATTATGGCTAAATGTTTAACTCTTCTGAGTCTCAGCTTCAATAGCATCATCAAAGGAAGAATGCTAATATCTGCCACAGTCTTCTGAGATGAGTAAATGGGATTAAACACATAAAATGCCAGTGAATGTGTACTGATAATTTTGGACTGGGGAATCTGTTTCATTTACAGCAACATCGATCTTCAATTTGTAAAGCTCGACCTCTCCAGAATGTAACCAGATGAAATTTCTAAGGATGTGGAGTTATGAATTGGCATGGGAAAAAAAAATATAATAAAAGAAAGAAAACATCGATGATTGGGTACCTCATTATATTTAGACATTGTGTTGTACACTCTGGAATAGCCATCTCATTTCATCATCGTCACAACATCATTGTCTCTAAATGAAGGGGTAGAAGACACAGAGATGCTAAGGAACTTGCTCAAGGGCTCCTATCTGTTTAGAGGTAGAGTTGCTTCATTCCACATTTATTTGACTCATAAATTTCTTCAAATACTGGAAACAATTCCTCTTCCAACCATGCTTGTGATTTTGGAGAGATTCTCCTAAGAAATCACATGAACTTGAGGCAGTGATACAGTATAGTGGAATAGAGAAGTCCCAGGATAGAGAAGGGGAAGCAGCTAGAATGAAGCTCTAAATAATATAACATAATATTATGTCTACAGCGGTGGTTCACCCCATCACTGCACCCCTGGATGATGTTTATTTTGTTTAGACTCGATCAGGGGAAGCTGGTGTACCAGTGGACTCTATGCCCCCAGGTGGAACAATGGCAATGCCTCAAAGGGGCCTTTACTAGTTCCTACAAGGTCAGTGTGAGCCCCAGGTAGAAATCATGAAGCTAAATCTCTCAGGACTTACATGGAACAGGGTGCCCCATTAAGAATGTATCTTTAAGATCTTTCCCAATGCATAATCCTATGCAAGTGGAAGGCTGAACAGGACAAAGGTTAGGGCAGATTATGATTCATCCAGAAGATAAGTTTTCAGTTGTCTCTTTTCTGCATTTTCCTTTTGGGCCAATACACTATGTTATTTCTTATTTATCTCCAGGAATAAGCCCAGATTCTCTGTGCTCATTTGTTCCTAGTTGAAGTAGATTACATTAGGAAAAAGATCTGATTGACTATAGTTTGATCTTTTAGTTACATGATTCAAGTCACTAAATGAGTTCATTTGTGAGATGAAATCATCATCAGGAGAAAAAATGATTTTTGCCAAAATGTCTGTTATTATACCAATTCTTATGTCTTAATTTTTGGATTGAGCACATGGAATGGCCCATGTGGCAGTCACAGCTATCTTTCTGGAAAGCCAATTTGTTTTGAAGATTTAGGAGAATTCTGTCTTTAGAATCAAACAAGTAGAGATGTGTTATGGAGTCAAATATAAAATTTACCTGCACTGAAGTAATAAAGCAGGCTGACATGGGTTTGTGCACTAATACGTTAGGGCTTGGTTTATTTCTGTAGCTAAGGTTTACAGGGGCTTCCCCAGTGGCTCAGAAGTAAGGAATTTGCCTACAGTGCACAAGCCACAGGAGACATGGGTTTGATCCCTGGGTCGGGAAGATCTCCTGGAGGAGGACGTGGCAACCCACTCCAGTGTTCTTGCTTGGAGAATCCCATGGACAGAGGAGCCTGGTGGGTTGCAGTCCATAGGGTAGCAAAGAGTCAGACAAGGCTGAAGCGACTTAGCACACACACACAAGGTTTACAGAGCATCTACTCTGCGCCAAGGTATAGTGAATGTTGATGTTACCAGTACCCAACATCTGTTAATAAATTTCAGTGGAAATACTTAACAATTGGTGATTAAGTAACAATGAAGAGGTATGTAAATATACGAAAAGTTTCATATCAGGAAAACTTGTGTGAGATTGGTCTTTTAATTTCCAAAAGCTCAGATGATACATGTTTTTGTTTGTTTGTTTAGGTTTTAATAGACTTATTGTGAGAATTAAAGAGAAACAAGACATATTCCCTATTCCACCTTAAATATCAACTACCTTTTCTTTTAGAATAGAGGAAAGTAGTGTAGTAGTGTCTCCAAAGTGTTCTTTTTCAGCAATTGAGATATATAGTGGTTTCTGGTTCATAACCAATGCATTGCCTGTGCAAAGAGAATTTTATGGTATTTTCTCACAGTGGGGAATTTCAGAGTTAAAATGTATTTGCTGTTATCAGTTGAGAGCTATTATTTCTGCTCCTTTCCCAAGCTAATTCTTTGTGCCCCTATGGTTTCAAATTTCATCCAATATCCTTGAAAGTCAAATACAAGTAGTTAGCTCCTCTGTTTCAGAAGTAACCATACACTGTAATTTTCCAAATTACACGTAGGAAATCAAGGTGTGAAAACTTGCAATTGTTCTCTCGAAAGTGGTTTTAGTCTCAATTATCTCTGGGCAACAAAACCACCTCTTTGAATCTGCCTAGTGCTTTATCATTCATTAGGAGGCTTCAGGTAAATTGTCTCTCCTTCAGTCCTTACAACAACCCCAGGAGGGCTGTTATGATTATGCACATTTTGTGCATTCAGATAAGTTAACAGACAGCTTAGGAAGTAGAGTAGGCACTCCCCAAATGAGGTTTTCTGATTCCAAATCTGGTCCTCCCCTTAAATGATTTCTCTTTTCCATTGCTTCTTTCCACCTTATAGAAGCTGACAAGTTGCATTGTGTGATAAATACTGTGGGTGATGAACAGGCTGCTTCTGAGCCTAACGTTCGTAAACTGGCTGATGAAAGAGTGAGATGGTTGATTTTATGTGCCTACTTAACTGGGCTATGGGATATCAAGACAGCTGATAAAATACTTTTTTCTAGGTGTGTCTGTGAGGGAGTTGTTAGAAGAAAATAGTATTTGACTCAGTAGACTGAGTAAAGAGATATCCTCTCATCATGTGGGCAAGCCTCATCCAATCCAGTGGGAGCTCAAGTAGAACCAAAAGGCAGGGGAACGGTGAATCCACCCCCCCACCCCCGCTTCCTGTTGAACAAAAAACTCCCTTGGACAGCCGAGATTCTGGTTCTTGGGCCTTTGGACTCTGGGACTTACATCGGCAGCCCCTTGGTTCTTGGGCATCTGGCCTCAGACTGAATTATGCCACAGACTTTCTTGATTCTCCCACTTGTGGGTGGCAGACTGTGGGACTTCTTTGCCTCTGTAACCATATGAGCTAATTTCTGTAATAAATTTTCTCCAATCTGTTTGTCTCTATCTACCAGTGTATCTCTCTTAGAGTTCTCTAGAGAACTCTAATACAAAGAGTTATCAGAGATTCGTCTTTTGTGACCTTTTAGCTCTCCTTACTCTTTCACATCCATCCCTGCTTCTGGAATCTGCAGATCTTAGTTGTACAAAAGTCCCTGTACTGTACCCTGCCAGTCATCCTTTCCTTTCACCATGCCTGAGTGTCAATTACAGTGTTTACTTACTGGATCCCCATTTTACTCAGGTTGTCACTACGAAGAAATCAGATAAAGAATTTTTCAGCAAAGTCTTTGTGACTAATGATATAATCACTCTTATTTCTCAGAGTTTATTTTAGTTTTGATCAGAAGATGTCTAGATACTATAATGACTTGACCCAAAGGCATAAATCATTATGGCTTCTTTCCTCTCTCCCTCCCTTCTTCCATCCCTTCCTCCTTCCTTGTCTTCCATCCACCCTTCCTCCTTTGCTTCTTCCATTCCTGCTATCTTCCCTCCATCCCTTCCTCTCTTGTTTCCTCTCTCCATTCTTTCCTCTCATCCATTCATAAATGATTTTTGCTAACAATGGGTAAACATCCTAAATGTATCAGGAAATATGCCAAACATCATGGATAGAAGAATAAATTGACACAACTCCTGCCTGGAAGTCTCATGGTGACAACCATATATCAGTAAGGGTTAGGTTGGAGAAGCCCTTTGTTGACTTTCATTTATAAAGATAGTGAAGCAGAGATAAAAAATAATAAATGAATTTAAATTTTCAAACAAATGGAATATAAATAAATATGCAAGTAGCTTGAATTAAAGCACCAAATAAGGCACAGGAGGCTTCTGGGACATGTTGTTGGTGAAGGGGAACTGTATTTCCTTGAAATAATGTTATGAGTACTGTAGAAATTGCCCTCACAGAAACTACATTGGTAGATTCCCCTCGCCAGTTTTCTAAGCAAAGAAAGCAGAAAAAATAACCTGGAATTGCTTGGAAGAAGTTTTTCTTAGAAGGATAGGTAATCTGTGAATTACTCAAGATATCCTCCATTTAAAAAGTGGACCCATTATCTAGAAAATGGGTATGACCAGCCCACTGAGTTTCAGTTGTGAGAAGAAAAATCTGATTGGCTTCTACATATGACTCTCTGGGGATGGCAGGGAGTTAGGAATTCTGGACCCGTAAGGTACAGAACACAGACACCCGCCCCACTCCTGTCCTATATGTTCTGCAAGTCTGCTGATGTGAATGTGAATTGGAAGAACTAAGCAATATGAGTTGAAACTCCAGGAGTTCTATGCAGGCACCTTGGTCTGACTTTGGTATTAAGGAGTTGATATTGTCTTCCCTGGGAGATTCAGTGATTATCAACATGGGTCTCAGATCACTGGAGTGTTGGCTCAGCAGTAAACTGTCTTCCTATCTGGGGCTGGATAGATCCCATAATTTGTGGAGGAGCTTTCTGGCAGCCAAAAACAAAGCAGTAAATTACTGAGCTGAGCTCTGTGCTGTGCTCAGTCGTGTCTGACTGTTTGCAACCCTTGGGACTGTAGCCCCCAGACTCATCTGTCAGTGGGATTCTCCAGGCAAGAATACTGGAGTGAGTTGCCCTTTCCTCTGCCAGGGAATCTTCCTGACCCAGGGATCAAACTTGTCTCCTGTGCTCTTGCACTGCAAGTGGATTCTTTACCTGCTGAGCCATGGAGAAACCCCTCAAGGACTGAAGAGATACTTTTTTTTTTTTCCTGAAAAGAGAAAGAAAAAAGAAAAGCCTAATTGATCCCCCAATTTCCATAAAGCCTATTGGAGATCATATAATTTAAGAAGAGAAAAACTCCAAGGGGGATATAATTATCTCACCACTAATATGGCATGGAGAATTGTGGTTACTAAGATTAATAAAGTAACATGGGTGTCTTTTCCTAAAATCAATTTGTGAAATGACTCATACAAGTTAGATTTGGGTTCACCTCCATAATTTATATTTTCATGTCAATTACTCTCTCCATGGTAGTTGATGACTCCTACAGTGGGAGACAATAACTGGTCTGGGAAGATGTGAAGAAGGTGATAACATTTTCCAACTTGATATTTTATAAGGGACAAATTACATTTCCTTTTACACAAACTGGCCCTCTGAAAGCCTGGTATGTATCATGTAGCTGAAGTCTNACTCCTACAGTGGGAGACAATAACTGGTCTGGGAAGATGTGAAGAAGGTGATAACATTTTCCAACTTGATATTTTATAAGGGACAAATTACATTTCCTTTTACACAAACTGGCCCTCTGAAAGCCTGGTATGTATCATGTAGCTGAAGTCTGAAAAGGGCCTGAGGAGTTGAGAACACCTAATCAACCAATTATGATCTACAGCAATTACTTTTAAATGTAAATTCCTATATAAGTGGCTCTGACTAGAGATATTCATCTCTGCCATTAGCTCTCATAATACGCAGTAATGAGGAGAAATATGCTGTGCCTGTTTCGCCTTCTAACAGGCATTATTTGATTGCCTCATTTCTCTTTCATCAGTTTAGGGCATTCTGTTTCAAGATGGATGAAAATGTGTACTGCCAAAGGGTCCAGGGTGAGAGTCAGGCTTGTAATATGTAAGAAGGAATTTCAGGGGTCATCACTCAAAATAATCACCCAGTGTCCTTCGTGGCTAGATCTGTGGGATTCACAGAGACAAAGCAAAAAACAAAACTAAACCTCCTTGCCCTCTTCTGAATGTGTAATTGGTTACCTTCTCAATCCAAGTGTTTCAGATGAATTTGTTCTAATGTATCTTATGTGTGACATTTTGCAGCAAAGCACTTTTAAAAGAGCGCTCCATGAACTGCTTACCCTGGCTTAGTGATACCTTAAATCAGTGGTCCCCAACCATTTTAGCTACCGGGGGTGAGTTTTGTGGAAGACAATTTTTCCATGGACTGGGGAAGAGGAGAATGGATTTGGGATGATTGAAGTGTATTACATGTTTTGTACACTTTATTTCTATTATTATTACATCAGCTCCACCTTAGTTCATCAGACATTAGATCCTGGAGGTTGGGGACCCCTGTCTTAAATAGAAGAGTATGTCAAAGCTAATTCAAACACGATCATGGGGAGCATGGGAAAAATGATTAGTGTATCAATGTTTGTCTAGTTTACCACCCTCTCAACCATTAATGAGAATTCTTACTTTGGGAGTGCATTTCTTTCCTCTCACCCATTCTTCACAGATGGCCTATCCTGGAGAGAGTTGTTCTTTGTGTTGATGGAAAAGTGAGGATTATGGGTGGGAAATTGTACTAGGTAGGTAATAGAGACAGGGAAGAGCTTAACAAAATAAGTTTCAATCTGTTTATTAAGAGTGGGAGGAAAGAGAGACCACAGAAATTGGGGGAAAGAAAGAAGGGGGAGTTAAACACATGATGGCAGAGGACAGAGAAAGGGTTTTTCAAGAATTTGAAACTAGAGCAGTGATAAAGCAACTGCAGTGTAAACATTGGGTGTACCACAACATATGTTCAGATGTTTCTGTAAGATGGTAGAGAAAACCCCAAAAGAACATTTTGGCCAACCTATTACATAAAGGGGAAAAATATCGTGAGTCTGCTGTGATAGAAATCTTCTCTTTACAGTATTAAAAATGAAAGTTAAGTATGATTTTAAATCTTAACTTTATAGTAAGAAAATTTGAGTTAAGTATGATTTTCAGGTTTCTGAACTATCTCATTAATTGCAGCATGGCTGTAGATTAAGACATGGTTATGTGATGCTTTTTAAGTGCAACAATTTATCATTTTTATAGGGATTATTTAATTGAGGACCAAGGTCTGCAAATTATAGGCTGTGTGACAAATCCAACCTGCTGTCTGTTTACCTGAAAAAATTTTAGTAAAATACAGACATGTTCATCTACTTACTTGCTGTCCATGGCTACTTAAACATCGCGTGGACAGAGATGAGTAGTAGATAGATAGATCTATCATAGCCGAGATCTTATGGCCTGCAAAACCAGATATAGTTAAGTCCTTTTAAAAATTAAACTCTTTTCATGAAAATTAAGCTCTTTAATTTGAGCTAATTTTAAATTTATACGCAGTTGTAATGAAAAGTATAGAGATATCTCAGGTAGCTTGTATCCCATTTTATCATGGTATCATCTTTCAGCACATAGTATAATATCATAAGGATAAAATTGATAAAGTAATATAAATAAAAGTTTAATCATGAAAAGGATTCCTCATGTTGCTCATTTATAGCCACATGTGTTTTTTTCCCAGCTCCAACCCTCTCCTTCAGCCCTAGAAACCATTAATTTCATTTTTATAGTTTTGTCATTTTTAAGAATGTTATATATATGGAATCATACAGTATGTTACCTTTGGAATGGGCTTTTTTCACCTACTATTTTTCTGGAGATTCCTCTAATTTGTTGATTTCCTTTTTTTTTTTTTTTTTTTATTCCTTCTGTTGTTGAATAGTGTTCCATTGTGTATATATATACACTGTAATTTATTTCACCATTTACACATTGAAGTACATCTTGGTTGTTTCCAGCTTTTGGCTATTACAAATGAAGCTGCTTTGAATGCTTGCTAGAGATTTTTTAAAAAGATAACCTAAGTTTTCATTTATCTGGGATGAATGCCCAGGAGTACAGCTGCTGGGTCTTTTGCAGCTGAAAATTTGATTTTCGTTTGAAACTGTCAAATTGTATTCCAGAGTTGCTATAATATGAAAGCTGCTTATTTTGTAATTGCATAAGCAAAGTTTGAATGATCCAGTTTCTCTGCACCCATGCCAACATTCGATATTCTCACGATTTTTATTTTTACCCCTTCTGATATGTAACAGTGATGTCTCATTGTAGTTTTAATTTGTATTTCTGTAATAGTTTTATTTCCTTTTATGTATTTTTTTATTTTTGCTATCAGTATGTTCTCTTATATGAAATAGTTATTCATATCTTTTGCATATTTTCTAGTTAGACTGACTTTTTTAATTGTTGAAAATTTAATATTCTTTTATATTCTAGATGTCAGTTCATTGTTAGATATATTGTTTGAAAATATTTTTTCTCACTCTATATCATGTTTTTGTATCGTCTTAACAGGGTGTTTCACAGAACCAAAGTTGGTAATTTTGATGAGATTCATTTTATCCCTATTTCCTTAATGAATCATGCTTTTGTTGTCAAGTCTAAGAACTCTTTGTCTAGGCCTCGATTCTCAAATTGTTATACTTTTTTTTTCTGAAAGGTTATTTTACATTAACATTAAGCTGTTTTTTCCTTTTTCTTTTTTGTCTTGTATGTCTGATTGCTCAGAACTATTTGTTGATGATGACTACCTGACATTCTAGAGAAAAGATTTGCTGATTATTGATCTAGAAAATTACAGAACATGTATCAGAAAGTACACTATGGAAAGAGAACCCGATCCATCTTACTATAAATTGATTTAAGCATTAATATATGAAACAAATTTTTTAAAGATGCATTATAAAATTTTCATAACAATGACTCACACTAATAAATGAACAAAAGAGATATTAAAAGAAATATTAAAATGGAATAGTGCCTAATCAATTCCATTCCACATCTCTCCACCAACATTGTTCTGGCTGAGTTGAACCAATTCTGAAGACTCCACAGTGTTTTCTTTTATATTGTATAGGAATCTGTTTCTATTGTATCAGGATTGTTTGCGAGACTTACCAGTGGTTTAAAAATTATATACTCATTCGTGTTCACTTTAACCTCTGGGTCGTTATGACCAAATTTTTAAGTGGGCACATGAAGCTCTGAAAAATGAGGTTTGTCTGCTTCAGCTGTTTATCCAGAATGCCTTCTCCCTTTTCTTATCTGAGTGTTCTGACATCTTGCTTTCTGATTCCTTAAATATGTTGCAGTGAAGTCTAGGCACTTAAAATTTCTTGATAAGATGCATAGCCTTTTGGTAAAAACATAGACAGCATAACACTTTCTGAGTAAACATTATTAATTATTACTCCTCCCCAATTTAGCTATATCCCTTCAAAAGATATCCCAGATCAACAATTTAATGACAGATGCTGTGAAGGTCATGGTCTTATTATCAAGTATTTTATTTATCCCAGGAAAGTGAGTTTTTACATGAGTTTCCAGCTATCCAAGGCTTTAAGTACCTCAACTTTCCCTCACTTTAAACATTGATATCAAAATCTTCCTAAAGAATGCAACTCTGACCTTTCTTCTTCAATAGATGTTGCATGAAATCTACCTTCTGTTGAGAACCAGGAATCATTCTTATGTGCATCAACTACTGTGACAGTGATCCCCTGCATAGCCATTGAAGTGTATACAAGGTGTCCATCTCCCCACTAATTACTACAAAAATGCTGCAATTTTTGAGTTCTTTGAATTAATTTCAGTAGTTTTGCCATCTCCACTTTCAATAACATTTTGCTTCTGTCTTTACCCTGGCACTCTAATATGTTGCTTCTATTTTTTTTTGCAGGGGATAGAGATTAGAATGATTACAACTGAAGCAAATTAGAGTTTCTTCTATAAAGATCAGGAGATTTAAAAAAAGATCTTTTTGTCATCTTTTGGAGTCTCTATGTGAAAGAAAAAAAGAAGAAATTAAGAAACTTATGGGGTCTTTTTGATGAATTTAAAAAATTAAAGTATAGTTGAATTAAGATGCCCTGGAGAAGGGAATGGCTACCCACTGCAGTCTTGCCTGGATAATTTCAGACAGAGAAGCCTGGTGGGCTGCAGTTGAGGGTCACAAAGAGATGGACATGTCTGAGTGACTAACATACATACACACATCTGTTAATCCCAGATTCCTAATTTATCCCTTCCCCCAGCTTTTCCCCTTTGGTAGCCATAAATTTGTTTTCTGTGTCTGTGAGTCTGTTTCTGTTTTGTAAATAAGTTCATTTGTATCACTTTCTTAGATTCCACACATAAGTGATGTGACACTTGTCTTTTTCTGACTCACTTCATTTAGTATGATACTCTCTAGATCCATCCATGTTGTTGCAGATGGCATTATTTCATTCTTTTTATGGTTGAATAATATTCTATTTTATAGATAGATGTCACATTTTATTTATCTATTCATCTGTCAATGGACATTTATGTTGCTTCCGTGTCTTAGATATTTTAAATTGTGCTGCTATCAACAATGGGGTGTATGTCTTCTTTTAGAATTAGAGTTTTTGTCTTTTCTGAATATATGCCCAGGAGTCAGATTGCAGGACCATATAGTGACTATTCTTTAATAAATTTACTGTATGTCAAATATTATGCCTATTTAAAAATTAGAGTGCCCACTTTTAAAGAATTTCTAATTTAGTAAGAGAGGGAAGAATGAGCTGAAACTAGTTTTCCACTTTCTCTTCTTAATCCACATCAATGTATTTTACTTTCCTCTTGGGACTTATTCCCAACATTATGTGCTAGTGGAACTCAAGAAACTCAAGGAACGGTCCACAAGTCCCTTCACAATTCAAAAAAAAAAAAAAAAAAACTTGTGTCACTTGATTTTGTTGAGACTGAGATAATGTTTAAAAATGTTTAAAAAATAACAAATGCCACAATATTGCTATCAAAGCTGATATAATTTAAATGCTTATATTAACATATAAACAATTTTAACACAAAAATAATACATGATGATGANTCAAAAAAAAAAAAAAAAAAAGCTTGTGTCACTTGATTTTGTTGAGACTGAGATAATGTTTAAAAATGTTTAAAAAATAACAAATGCCACAATATTGCTATCAAAGCTGATATAATTTAAATGCTTATATTAACATATAAACAATTTTAACACAAAAATAATACATGATGATGAATATACAATTCACATGGTAGTTAACATAGTTCTTAAAAAGATTTGCTCTTATAGTGGAGGGGGTAGATAATATAATACATGTTTAAAGATGTATAATGAATGTATTATTCTTTATTCCTGCAAGTGTATCAGTCCTATAAGTATATCTCCAGTTTTGGACATAATATCACCACTGTCAATTTGAAGCCCTTCATGAGTGAGAGGTCCAAGCTGGTATGGATCTACCTTGACCTAGTAATTGGGATTAAGTTTGGTCTTCACGGAGCTCAATGTCCAAGGCAGAGTCTAAAAGTTCATAAGCAAGTACGTCCCAAGAGGATAGGGATCATCCAGCCCAGTCTTAGTAAAATAAACAGTTCAAAATTCCCAGGAAAATAGCTGTGGGCCTCTTGAATATATGAATAAAGCAAAACAGCAGGAAGACATCTAAGTGAGTGGGAAGATTGGATGCCCCAAATGGAATCCTTGCTGCTGTGCATGGTTCTGGGGACAAATAGGCACACTCCTAGGTCCTATTTAGCCTTACAGAGTTGAAACTTAACTAAAGAACTCCTGGATAAATCCTGACAGGTACCTCTATACCAGTTAATTACAGAAAGTACAAATTCAGATTGAAATAGTAAGATTTACACATTTAAGCAAGTACATAGTGACTATGAGGACGAAATTTAGGTACAGGTAGACCTGGGTTCATATTCCAGTTGTGGCTCACAATGTATTTGACGTTTCTGAACAAACATGTTTTCTCAACTGCGAAATGGTTATATTAATATAGCCTACCTTATAGGACTTTTGTATGAATTAAATGTGATTCTTCATATAAACAATTTAACACTGTGCCTTGTGAGGTATAAATTATGATTATTTTCATCTCATTTTAGCTTTTAACATTTTAATAAGATAGATATTTGTGAAGGCTTGGACAGGTATAATGACTAGTTGTAATTTGGTTCATGAATTTTGCAGTTCATTGATGGGTAGATTTATTTAATAAATACTTATTTAACATTTACTGTATTTAGATACTCCACACACATAAAAGACTAAATCCTTTAAAAATAGTTTTCACTTTTGTTTGTTCAAGTTTCTTTGCTTTACTCTATGATGTTTATTTTCATATAAATCTCTATCTTTGCATTTCTATTGGGTTATGCAAAGCTCAAGATTTTAAAATAGTTCAGTTTTCCTACAAAATAAGGAAGATCGTATTTTTAGTGGTCAATAGCAGTATCAGTTGAAGGTAATCTGCCACTTCCCCATATTCTAATGATTCAGTTATGAAAATACAGCCACGATACAGGTGCCAAAATCAGCGACTGTTTTTGCCTTCAGGGCATGCTTCTGCCTAGTAGGAAGCTCTGATGGTGCCTTCACATCATTTTCATTTGCTGTCACAGCCCTGTGCTGCTTGGAGCTTGCGTCTAAGTGGAGGAGGTGGAAATGAGTGGAGAAGTGTCTCGCCCTGATAAAGCCTAAAGGAAGGGAAATGCAGGTTTCCTTCTTCTCTTGCTCCCTAGATGACAGAACCATAGTGATAGGCAATTTCCAAGATGTGGTGCTGCAGAAGAGCAGGCTGCCTGGAGTGTCCCAATGACTTGTATAACATGCATTTACATGGGAAATTGCTTTTCTCAGGGAAACTATGCAAATGGGAGCAAATAATCCCAAAAGGAATTGGACTCCAAGTTTATCTTGAGTAGAAAATTCCCTCAGAATTGGTAACTATTGCATTTTAATGACAGGAAAGCTGGCTAGTGTTTTAACAGGTTAAACACAAGTCCTGATGAGCTGTTTTAAGACAGAAATGTTTAAAAGAAACCTTGAAAAAAAAAAAAAAACTAATTGGAGAACTAGGAGAAAAAAAAATTAGAAATAATGCAGATAGAAATGCAATGGACACCTTCTTAAATTTGACAATAGCATGTAAATGAGCCTGATGGTAAAGCCAGTCTTAAAGATTAGAAAAACTTTTGTGAATTAGCAAGGTTTTCAAAAGCTCAGCACTACTGACATTTTGCATCAAGTAACTCCCTCTGTTATAGGATGTTCAATGCATTTCTGGGACCTACCTCCCAGGTGCTTGTAAAAACCTTAACCTTACATTGTGTCAACTAAAATGTCTGTAGATATTGTCACATCCCCCTAGGGGGAGAGCAAAATCATCCTCCTAATGATAAAGACATCTAAAAAATGGTAAAAGAAGGTCCACTACCAAAGCAAACAGCACAGTAATAAATAACTTGTGATTTACTTACATTCAAGATCTGGCTTGGCCTCTATTTAAGCTCAGAATCTTAAGTTACTTACAAGGTCTGAGATGCAGTGTCCTTGTATTAATATGTCCTAGAGTATTATATGATACATTCCCAGCACATGATTTTGATAAACCAAATGAGACAATGTGCTTAATGATACAATGATACAATGAGACAATGATACATAAGATGATTCCATAGAGCATGTTTTCTTTTTATGTAAGTATGTATGCATATATGTATGTGTGTGAGTGTGTGTATGTATGTGTGTGCACATGTGTATACATCTTACAGAAAAATACCAGTGAATGTTCTGGCTAACCCAATAAATATACAATGGAGTGCATATATATGCCCTCTTACAAATAAATCCATTTTTTGTTTTGGAATCCTAGTATTTAAGAATGCCCTTTTATTATTATTATTATTTTTTTTCTTTATTTTACTTTACAGTCCTGTATTGGTTTTGGCATACATTGACACGAATCTGTCATGGGTGTACATGAACTCCCAAACGTGAACCCCCGCCTCCCACCTTCCACCCCACATCATCCCTCCGGAACATCCCCATACACCAGCCCCAAACATC